>CAIGRP010015784.1:0-17701 GCA_903798385.1 Fraxinus cuspidata
CTTTTAAAAAATATTGGGACTACGATTGTAATTAATTCTTTAAATTTTATTTAAATAGAATGGTATATTCGTCATTTCACAGCTTTTTATTGAGAAATTGGATGAAAATAGATAGAAATAATGGTTTGTGCAATTAAATATGTAATTAATGGTGAAATGGCAAAAAAAAAAAATAGAAGGTATGGACGTTTTTTGCAATAATAGGGAAATGTAGGGACATTATGTGCTAATTACCCATTTAATAATTTATATGTGACTTATTTGGACTCTTTTTAAAAAAATTGGGACAGTGATTGTAATTAATTTTTTTCTTTTTCTTTTTGTTTTATTTAAAGAGAAGGGTATATTGATCATTTCATAATTTTTAATTGAAAAAATAGGTGAAAATGACCTTTTACGCAATGAAATGTGGAAATAAGGGTGAAAATGCCAAAAATGAAAGATAGGGATGTTTTCCACAATAACAATGAAATGTGGGGACGTTATGTGCTAATTACCCCTTTTGCAAACATTTCGATCATGTCAATATGATTGTCGTTATTGTAGTGTGAAATGGCAATGGAGTCATTATGGTCATCACATGTATGTTTTGCCCTTTCAACATCTCAAAACAACATTGCAAAGGTTAACTAACATCTATAGGTGTTCAATCATGCTACATGTACTTCTAGCTTAATACCTAGTTTGACACCCATGTAAGTTGGCATAATTCTATGCATTAATTTTGACAACACATTTTTAAGTAATGACCAGATTTTTTACACATAGGCGGGTGTCAAACAAGGTGTACACCTAGCTTAATTCATAGGTGTTTTTCATTGCTCATATATGCTTTTGCAAACATTGTAAGTCATAATGAGGTGAGTGTCGTAAACGTAATATCAAAATGTAGTGGGGTTGATCATTAATTGCATGTTTTACACTTTTCACGTCTCAAAATAATATTACAAATGCTAAAATATCATTTTTAACAGAAATTTTTGGATTCGGTTCTATGAAAATATCATAATAATGGGTATTACGTGATTTCAATAGAATTAACAACATATATACCACAAGTAACATTAAAATTGAAAAAACATTACTAAGGCAGAATAACATTTATAGGTGTGTGAGCTTCTCGTGTGCACTTGGGTACCATATCGACATGAGTGCCGCTATCGTTAAATAATATGTAATGAAGTCATTATTATTATTACATGTATGTTTTACACTTTTCGCGTGTTAAAACAACAATAATAAGATAAAATTAACATTTGCAAGTGTGTATAACTCGGAAAATAATATTATTAGGTAAAACTAACAATTTTATAAGACATCTGTTAATTTGATATGTAATGTCCCCATATTTTATACATCAATTGACGAACAAGATTATTACTAGAATATCAAATATCTTGTGAACAACTAAATTACCATATTTTAGCAACGGAGAATAACATATAGTTATGAATAGATAATTAAGATAAATAAATAAGTTAGGATTACAATCCAAAGAAAAATAAATAAACCACAAAGAAATGATCCAGGTACCTGATTAAGTAGTGGACACAAGGAAATGATGCAACTACTTCATAGAGACAGATATATATTTGCTATATCTAAAAGGCAGGAAATGAACACATAGGTGGTGATCCAGCTGCTTCCTAAAACACGTGGTTTAGTTTACTAACTTAAAGGCTAAGGGAGTGAACAGATAGAGATGATCCAGCTGCTTTCTTAAACATATGGTCTAGTTTTCTATCTTAGAGAGTAAGGAAGGAAAAAATATATATATATATATTGTAATGGCACCTTCAAATCAGCCAATGGAAGGAAGTTTTAAAAAAAGGGTGGAAATGGTCTTATATAAGTGCTAACATTAATACATTTCCTAAGGATATTAGAAGCTAAAAATAACAAGAACAGAGAACGTTGCTGGAATCAATTCGTCAAAAATTGTGAGTGAAATGTGTTTATTTGCCTTATGTGCTTTAATTCTACCTACAAATTGTTATGTGCTTAAATACATGATGATGTAAGGTACTTTAATACCCTAGAGTAAACTGGAACTAAGTTAAGGTAAGCTTACTTGCAATATATCATGTTAATTCTTTTTATTTTCATAGTAAACTAAGTATAAAAATTTATGATGTTGAAGTCCTATTTAAATAATTGTATGATATAAGCATTCATAAGTACAGAAATTGGTTATTGGTTGTATACAAGGTCATATGGATAACCTGACCTTAAGTGACTGTTGAAGCTGAGGAACCAGCATTAAAGTTCAACAATCATTGGTGGCAAAAGAGAGAGAAATCTAGACAAGAGAAGGCAATTAAGTATTGGTCGAGTTCTAGCTGAGAAAAGGCAATTATGTATTGGCCAGTATCATATTAGTACCACTTTATTAAGTTGAGCTCAAGTACACAACAATGACTTCGTACTGGCCAAAAGAAAATGAAGATAAAGAACTATTCATTTCATCCCAGGTATCAGTTACACACTTGCACCATATTTCATGACAAGTTGTTGATAAACTCATTCTCCAATTCATCTTCCTTTTTAGGTCAACATGACTAGAGGCTATGTGGAATATTTTGAAGATAGCTGGGCGATGATGCGAGATGGGCTGGAATTTCATTGGACGTATGGTCTTATAATACCGATGATGAAGACCTTTTTATGCTAGAATTATTGTTGCAATCTCTTGCGCTACTGCACCACCAGTTTAATGTAATTTCTGTTGACATATGTGTTATTTAAATATGTAAAAGGTAGCCATATGTAGTAGATGAAGTATGCGAGAAGGAAAAGAAAGATCACTACATTTTTGTTAAAAGCCCAGTAGGGACCGGTAGTGAAGTTTGATTTTCTCCTTCTCCTATTTTGATTTTTTGAAAGGAAGAAGGCGAGAAGATGCTCGTCTTTCATTAAAACTTGGCCGAAAGAAGCTCGCCTTTTATCACTTTTTTGTTCAATTTTCATTCATGGGACCTTGCTTAAAGTCCAACATTGTTTTAATCTTTTTTACCATTCATGCTTCTCCTAGTACTTGCGAAGTTATCCTTGATGGTAGGTAAGCTTTTCAACTACCCTTCACATTATCAAATACTTTCCTAAACATGGCTTTTCAAGCATGTATTTCTTTCTTTTGATCATTCTATCTTCCCTCCTAATTTTATTGTTAGGATGATTTTTGCCTTTAGAATGAAATTCTTTCCAATAAAATTACATTAGAATTTTGGCCCTGTGTACCCTGGGGCAATGATCTTGCAAACACTTCCTAGATGGAATATTTACAAAATTGATTCTTTCAATTAGATGGTTAGGACCATCATGACCTATTGTGGTTTGCATCTTCGATGTGTGGCAGCAGGGATATACGATTCCCTGCATTTATTATTAAACATAATGGGAAGAGAGATAGTTTTCAAGATTACCTTAGATCTAGAAGTTTTTAAATGTCGGCTCATTTACTATTTGGGAGAGTGTTCTGCAGACATTCACCTGATCCCTGCCTTAATAAGGGACATTGATTATAATATTGATTTCTCTCACCGAAGGTTATGGGTTCACAACATTGATTGACGCTTGTGATGCCTCCGCACGCCTTCGTTTCACTCCCTTACCCTATCCTTATGCTGGGCATGCAGGCCTCTGACTCTTAGGTATCCTATACATATTCTCATGCTAGCTTTGCAACCTTGCTATTTTAAACGCTTCAAAGCATTCATTCGCATAGTGGCCTCTAGTACTATAGATTTTGTAGAATTTCGCCTTCTGTCTTTCAGTGAGAGATACACTTTACTTATACCCTATGAGGGTGCTGTAGAGAATGTACGCGTTTCTATTTGATAATATGTGATCTAGGCAATCCAGTGAAGTTTCTCTCCTAAATTTTCTCGTGTGACCTTGCTCCATCCTTCTTCGACTCTGAGGACATCTTCTACCTGGATCTCATTGCATATTAGATCTATTAATTAGTGAAAAGAATATGGACACCTTTTGTTGGCCTATTGCCAAACGAAGGAAGTATTCGATAAGCCATTCCACAAGGCGTCCTCACAAGGAAGTATTCAATAAGCCAATGTACCTATATAGATATATAAGATTTGTCTCACCTACTTTGGACTTTCCCTTCCCTTGAGTGTTAGCTTTCCTCTTTAGTGGCATTGTACCTATATAGATATATAAGATGAAAACTATTAACATAATAGGTAACAAACATAAAGTGGACAAACTATACTACAATATATCAATTTTCATGCACTAAAGAGTAAAAACTCATGCCATGCTTGAAAAATTTGTCATGATATAGGGTATGTATTCAATAGATGAAGAAAATATAGCTCACGCTCCCTAAACTAACATAAAAAGGTAATTTTTCGAGTTTTAACCCAGAGCCAACCAAGGACTTTCATCACCAAAAAAATGTGAAGAAAAAGTAAACGTTTCCCAAGAGATCTTTGGGTATTGAAAGATTATATGTTCTTACTTATATTCAAATTTTAGGTCAAACGAAGGTTGTTTAAGTCTTCAACACCATCATTTGCAGAGATAGATGACTCTGCTGGGAGAAACTCATCCTTTATAGCAACCAAGTCCACTTGGGGTGCAACTTAGCCATCCTTTTGAGGATCTCATCATATGCGCTCTTTTTCCAATACAAATCGAGGCCGTCAAACTCAATCGTTTCATGAAAATGTTCCAAGTACTTGTTAACAACTTTTCTCCCTACCCTACACAACTGTTACTTGAAACTAGAAACTTCAGCAATCAGCTCACCTACTTGGGACTTTAGCTGTCCCTTCGTTTGTTGTTTCCAAGGCTGACGAAGCTATCTTCTACAAATTGTTAGAGTTTTTAACACGCTTCTTCATCACATTCATCTCATCTTTAAAAAGGTAAGCCTTCTTCTTCAATTTTTCATTTTCATTTGTAAGGAGTCCCATCCTCGACTCCACCTTAGCATGCTTTACTTCGAAGGTCTCAATAACCTCATCAATAGTAGAGGCCTCAACTTTCAACTTCTTCACTCCAGCCCGCACATTAGCTATCTTTTCGAAAAATTCCTTATTTATCCTCTGCAATCTCCTCATGTCCATTTGGGCATTGAGAAAAAAATCTTTTGAGCGAGCTTGCAGGCCAATGCTAGCTTCAATCATGTCAACCGAGTCACATGTCTCAGTGTATGAAGAATACTTGTCAGTCTTATACCTATGATGAATTCTCATATCTGCCCGCCCATTACAAGAAACATCTCCAAAACAACTATGGCTATCTCATTAGACATTTCCCCGAAAACCCCTTCTTTAGCCACATCCCTCCCATCTCCATTTTTATCAGGCCACTTTCCTCTTTGCATGCTTCTTGCTCGATAAATTTTTTTTCTTGAATGAAGCAATTTAGAAATGCACTTTTGACATCCATTTGATAGAGAGTAAATCCCTTGTGATAAGGAATGCAAGAAGCATACAAATGGATTCTATTCTAGCAACTGGTACAAAAGTTTCTGCAAAATCAATGCCTTCTTCTTGATTGTAACCTTGGGCTACTAATCTAGCACTGTTATGCACAATAATTCCATTTTCATCTCGTTTATTTCTAAAAATCCTTCTTGTAGCAATAATGGTTTGATCATTAGATCTAGCGACTAAATCTCAAATATGATATCTTTCAAAATGATTTACCTCTTCCTGCATCGCTATTGATGAGTGTATTTCATTCATACTTTAGACATCATCTAAACTTGATATTTAACTAATTTTTATGAGTTTTAGAGCGTTTTAATGTGTTTTGATGTTGTGATATAGGTTGATGAAATTGAAGGAAATAAGCAGAAGTTGACAAAATTGGAGAAGATAGCTAAATTGTAAGAGATCTAAAGTTCAAGGACTAAAGTGAAAATATTCAAGAGTTGTGTCAAACCTCACAATGAAGATTTGAGAGTGCTAGGAATCAATTGGATGAAGAAATAAGTCAAAGGGATGAAATTTAGGCAAAATATGATCACGCATCAATTTTCAACCGAAACAGTTATGCTCCAGATTTTCAATCTTATATTGAGACTCATTTTTGACATATCAAACATTATATTTAAAGAAAAATAGTATCCCTTTGAGTTATCTTTCTAACCCATCTTGAATCACCTCAATCGGATATTAGGAGAAAAGGTTATGATAAAAATACTGAAGGATGCATAGTGCTAAGTTTCCATCCGAAACTGGGCGCCGAGCGATCACGATTGTGATGCCGAGGTATTGCTAGGCGAGAAAAAGGGTTTTGATTTTTTTTGGACTCTTTTCTTGGCTCAACATGACTCCAATCTTTCCAAGACTTCAAAAGACTATAAATACAACCCTTAATACCAAATTCTAAGGGGAGAGTGGTTCAAGAAGCAAGGGGAAATTCTACACAATTCTTCAAGAAGGCAAGGAGGAAAAACATCAAGAGATTCAAGAACAAGACAAAGAAGAACAAGAGAAGAAATTGAAGATCTACATCCTAATTTTTCTATTGTCTTCCATATTTCTTTTTATATGAATTTTAGTATTTTCATAAATTACATTATGAGCTAAATTCACTATCTAGGATTTGATTGTAGCCAAAAAACTTGAGAATATGGATTGATTAATTTTAGTTATTTCCATTAGACTTACCGCATGTGTTTATTTGTGTCATGATTTTAATACTTTCAATTAATTGACCACTATTTGATACTAGTCAATTTCAGCACTCGAGAGAGGGGTGTTTAGGCGTGATCATAAAAATAACACAACATAGGAAATTATAGGTTTCGAGAGAAAGTATAATTCTTTTGAAGAATGTTCCATTTAAGAACCATGAACTTGATAAATTCTATATTTTAATTCGGAATAGAGATATTGGAATTGAAATATAGGAATAGTTTTACTCAGCACTCGAGATAGGGAGTAAAATTACATTAGCGTTCTTGCTTATAAACTTTGGAAAATTGATTAGAAATAATTATATAATTAAGAATCATATTTGATAGTTAGGTGAAATCATAACCCTATGCTTTCTCACTTGATTATTCTTCTAAATTTGTTGAATTCGTCACCATATTAATTTAAAAACATTGATTATAACATTTATTCTTCTAGATAAAATAAAGGCTATATAATTATAGTACTTAGTAAAAATTTGATTTATAATCACTATGGGTTCGACGCTCTAACTCCATTACTATATTACAAAACTGACATCGTATACTTGCAGTATAAATCATGTTATAGAAAACACGTGACAAGTTTTTGGCGCCGTCGTTGGGGTTTTTTCATTTGATTTCTATTGATATTATTACCAATTAGCTTTAATTTTAATTTTAATTTAGATTTTTATTTTCATTTGTTTTCTTTCTATCTCTAATAGTTTTTTGGTTGTTATTTTCAGTTGTTTATGCAAAAAGCGAGGAATCTTGAATTATTACATGTTGATTCTGAACCAGAAACGAACTTGAAGTAATGGCAGAGCAAGAACAACCAATGAAAATAATCAACAACGGGCTATTCGAGACTACGTCAGTCCAGTGGTAAATGACAACTATTCTAGTATCATGCTCTCGTCCAATGCCACAAATAATTTCGAACTAAAGCCAGGATTGATATACATGGTACAACAAAACCAGTTTGGGGGAGCTCTGACAGAAGACTCAAATGCCCATCCGGGTTCTTTTATGGAAATTTGTGATACAGTGAAGATGAATGGAGTTACTGATGAGGCAATTAGACTCCATTTCTTTTCCTTCTCCTTGAGTGATAAAGTCAAGGCATGGTTTTAGTCACTACCATATGGTTCTATTACTACTTGGGATAACTTAGCTCAAAAATTCATCACCAAGTAATTCTCACCTTCCAAGTTAGCTCAACTTCGGAGAGAAATTGGTCAATTCAGACAATCTGACTTCGAGCCATTTTGTGAAGCGTGGGAGAGATTCAAAGACCTGCTTAAAAAATGTCATCAACATGATTTTCAGAATTGGATGTAGATTGAGATCTTCTACAATGAGTTAAATGGGCAAACAAGAATCATTGTGGATGCAGCTGCATGGGGTATTTTGTTGGCTAAAATAGAAGATAATGCATATGCGCTATTGGATAACATAGCTACAAACAGTTACCAATGGCCCAGTGAGAGATCAAGAATAAAGAGAGTAGAGGGTCTATATGAATTGGATCATATTACTACACTAACAGCTCCGATTTCATCACTTACTAATCAGATAGCTACACTTACTACCCAAAGTAATCAACAAAAGACAGAATCTATTATGGCTACTTCTGTAGCACATCAGGAGATAGAAATAGTGAATAAGTAGGCTTGGTATGTCAACAGGGGGAATTACAATCAGAGAGGAAACTACTCTTCTAATCATTACCATCTAGGGCTTCAAAATCACAAGAATCTATCATATGGCACTAACAGGAATGTACTTGAACCTTCTTCTGGGTTCAACACTCAACAATCAGAAGGGAAAATATTTTTAAGAGACCTCTTGGGGACTTTTATTTCTGAGATGAGATCGACGTTCAACAAAGATGAATCATATTTAGATAATGTCGAGACTCATGTGACCAATGTGGAAGATACAATGAAGAATCTTGAAGTTCAGATTGGTCAGTTGGCTACATCAATGAAGTCTCAAAAACATATAAAGTCTCCAAGTGATACAGAGGTAAATCCAAAGGAACACTACAAAGCTATTACCTTGAAGAGTGGAAAGAAAGTTAGAGAGAACATGCATATAGCGTCATCAACCTCTACACCTAATCAGAGCAAAGAACATATAGTTGTAGAATAAGAAAATCAGATCGATGAAACAAAGAAGGATTACAAGCCTAATTCTATATCATTCCCTAATAACCCACCAATCATCAAGCCAACACTTCCATTTCTACAGAGATTCCAGAAGAAAAAGAAGTTTGATGCACAATTTACCAAGTTTTTAGATATTTTCAAGAAAATTCATATTGATATTCCGTTACAGATGCTTTAGAATATATGCCAAACTAAGCTAAGTTCATGAAAGAGGTAATGTCGAAGAAGAGAAATTTGGAAGAATATGAGACAGTAAAGTTGACAGAGGAATGTAGTGTTATTTTTCAAAAGAAGCTCCCTCAGAAAAGAAAAGATCTGGGCAACTTTTCTATTTCATATACCATTGGAGGCTCTTCTTTTGATAAAGCCCTTTGTGACCTTGGAGCTAGCATCAACTTGATACCCTTCTCTCAAGAATTTAGGCCTCGGGGAGGTAAAATCAACAACGGTTGCTCTACAACTAGCTGACAAGTCCCTCACATTGAAGACGTTTTAGTAAAGGTTGATAAATTTATCTTCCCCGCTGACTTCGTGGTATTGGATATGGAAGAAGATCAAAAGATTCCATTGATTTTAGGTAGGCCATTCTTAGCAACAGGAAGAGCCCTATCGATGTACAAGGAGGGCTATTGACATTGAAAGTGAATGAAGAAGAAGTGATGTTCAATATCTACTAAGCAATGAGATTTTCAGATGACACCAATACTTGCCATAGAATTGACTTCATCGATTATGTCGTGAAGGAAAAGAAAGTATTCATTGAGGATCTCCTGGAGCATTGTATGATGTTTAGTGCTACAAATGATGACATTGACACTACTGGAGGTTACACAGAAAGTAAGGAATTAGTTGACTGTATATTGGCTCTTGAATCATTGTCAAATTAAGATAATCCAACACATAGTGAAGATATTCGGTATGCAGTTGGTTCAGATGACAACAAAGGTAATGAAAGCAATAAATTTGAATTGAAGCAACTTACAAACCACCTTCAATATGCGTTCTTGGGTGAAAATTCTACATCTCCTATGATTATTTCTTCTTCAATTACCAAGGATGAAGAGGACAAACGAATGAAATTGTTTAGAGAACACAAAGCTGCTTTCCATTGGCCTATAGCTGATATCAAAGGGATAAGTCCTACAATTTACATGAACAAAATTCTCATGGAAGACTCTTACAAACTGTCTATTGAATATCAAAGAAGATTAAATCTAGCTATGAAAGAAGTCGTGAGAGCATAGAGACTAAAGCTATCGAAGGCAAGGATTATATTTACTATTTCATATAGTGCATGGGTTAGTCCAGTACAGGTGGTACCAAAGAAAGGTAGAATAACAGTAATAAAAAATGATAACGAGCTGATTTCTACAAGAATAGTGACTGTTAGAGGGTTTACATTGATTATAGGAAGCTAAACAAAGCAACTAGAAAATATCACTTTCTACTTCTATTCATTGAGGTTGGACAAATTAGCAGGCTACTCTCACTATTATTTTCTTGATGGTTATTTGGCTACAATCAGATTACAATAGCACTAGATGATCAGGAGAAGACGACATTCACTTGCCCATATGAAACTTTTTTCCTATAGACGGATGCTATTTGGACTATGCAATGCTCCAGCCACTTTTCAGAGATGTATGATGTAGCTATGGTAGAGGAACCCATGGGGGTATTTATGGATGATTTTTCTATTTTTGGTACTTCTTTTGATAATTGCTTTCACAATCTCTCTTTAGTGTTGTAACGCTGTGAAGAAAAGAAATTAGTTCTTAATTAGGAGAAGTGATATTTCATGGTACAAGAAGGAATTGTGCTAGGCCAACATATTTTAGTAAAGGAACTGAAAGTCGATAGAGTTAAGATAGATACAATAGCAAGGCTACCACCACCCACTAATGTCAAAGGAATTCAGAGTTTATTAGGACATGCTAGGTTTTACGAGAGGTTTATTAAATATTTCTCAAAAATAGCTAAACCCATTTGCAACCTTCTGGAGAAAGATACAACATTCGTCTTTGATGATCTCAGGGCATTTGAAACAATAAAGGAGAAATTTGTTATAGCTCCCATTGTGATAGTGCCAAATTGGGGTCGACCATTTGAAGTAATGTGTGATAACAGTGATTATGCGGTAGGAGCAGTTTTGGGACAAAGGAGTGAAAATATCTTCCATGCAATTCACTATGCTAGCAAAACCTTGGATAGAGCTCAATTGAACTATACGACAACATAGAAAGAGCTATTAGCAGTTGTCTTTGCTTGTGACAAATTCAGACCTTATCTCATTGGCACCAAAGTATTAATCTATACATATCATGCAGCAATCCAATATCTGTTTGAAAAGAAAGATCCTAAGAATAGTTTAATTCGGTGGATTTTGTTGTTGTAAGAGTTCGATGTGGAAATCCGAGATAAGAAAGGCGGTGAGAATGTAGTTGATGATCATATTTCGTGGTTGGAGAATGAATAGGTGATAGATAACAATCAGATTTAATAAAATTTTACTAACGAGCTTCTATTAACAATTTCATCAAAGATCCCATGGTATGCCGATTTTGTTAACTAGGCTTGGGGAAGGATGCCACCTAACTTGAATTCTCACCAAAAGAAGAAATTCTTTCATGATGTCAAATCATATCTATGGGATTATCCACTTCTCTTCAGAAAAATATGTGGATATGATGATCAGAAGATGTATCCTTATGGAGGAAACAAAATCAATTTTAGAGCATTGTCACTCCTCACCTTATGGAGGTCATTTCGGTCCTACACGTACTACTTCTAAGGTATTACAGTCAAGATTCTATTGGCCAACTCTTTTCAAGGACTGGTATGCCTTTGTAAAGACATGTAACCATTGTCAACGTATTGGGTATATCTCAAGGCGTCACAAGCTTCCATTTACTAATATGCTCGAGGTGGAATTATTTGATGTGTGGGGTATAGACTTCAGGGGTCCTTTTCCAGTATCCTTTGGCCAGGTATATATCCTTCATTGACAGGGAGAAAATGGGAATAATCTCAAGCTTGGGGGATAAGTATGACAAATATCCATAAAATTCAGCATCTTAAGCACCGAAACGTCATAGGCAATGAAGATAACTCAGGGTAAGTCTTCCTCACTTTTCTTAATTTTGTGTGATTTTTGTGCATGTTTAAAAAAATAATGATAAATAAAAAAAAATAAAAAAAACAAAAACAATAAAAAAAAATATTTTTATTTTATTTTTATTTTATATGCTTGTGTGAGTTAGATAATCTTGTCGGCAAGGATGTATATTATTGAAGACATGTATTAGTTTATGGATCATGAATATGTTATATGTTTTAGTTAAATTTTTTTGCTTATTCATGTGGAACGTAAGATACTTATGCACACGAATTGATTGTAGCATTGTATATGAATAGGTTGATCCATGTTTATAGGTTGAAATAGAGAACTTAGATGCTAAATCCAAACAACAACTAAACATTATTATATCATTAAACCAAATATAGGATGTTTGGGTGGTTGAGCTGTTGTAGGTAAACTTGGAGATAAATGTGGATTCCATGTATGCTAAAGTTTGTGTGGACTGTCTGAGACCAATATGATGAAAATTGGGTGAAAACTTTAAGTTAGGTGTAAATTCTCGAGAATGAGTGTTTATAAGGGGCATTACACTAATCACTACATAAAAGGAAAAAAATTGTTGTGAAGCTACCTTGAAATATCCTTATGAAGACAACTTATATCTGAAAAAAAAAAAGTTACAAGAAATAGAAGATGCACGACATGCCTTGATTAAACCCCTAAACACTTGTTTTAGAGGATTATATCTTTGATAATGGGTTAATAACTTAATTGATTCTTGGAGGCTGATGCAGTAAAAAATAAATAGAATCCTCATTTGCTAATATATGAATTGCAATCAATAATATCTACCAAGACAAGAAAAGGTAAGGAGTAGTGATTTGTAAACCTATCTTAGATTACGCCCTCGGGAAAAGAGTGAAAAGAAATTAAGTTTGGGATGTGTGAATCCCACGAGTGGAATAAAGAAATATTTGACTTTTAAGGTCGTGAATTGGATCAACTTATTATTGTACAGCGTTGCACTTAACTATTCATACACACACCCATTTTGAATTGAATATATGAGAATTTATCTTTTGCATTATAGGTTTGATGTGGTTTATAATTGATATTATATTTTGAATCATGAGTTACGAAGGCAAACTATCTAATTAAATTTGTTTATGTGTTTTCTTTTCTTAATTTTATTTGTTTTTGTGTGTGTGTGTGTTTGCTAGAGGACTAGCAAAGTATTATGTTTGTGGGTATTTGATGAGTGTATTTCAAGTATACTTAGACATCACCTAAAATTAATATTTAACTAATTTCTACAAGTTTTAGAGTGGTTTAAAATGTGTTTTGATATTGTGATATAGGTTGATTAAATTGAAGGAAATAAGCAAAAGGTGGCAAAATTGGAGAAGATGGCTAAATTGTAAAAGATCCAAAGTTCATGGAATAAAGTGAAAGTATTCAAAAGTTATGTCAAACCTCAAAATGAATATTTGAGAGTTCTAGGAGTCAATTGGATAAAGAAAGAAGCCAAAGAAATGAAATATAGGCAATGTATGATCACACGTCAATTTCCAACCGAAAATGTTATGCTCCGGATCTTTAGTATCATATTGAGACTCATTTTTGATATAGCAAATATTCGAATTGGAAAATGATATTTGAAGTAAAGTTGTAGCCCTTTGAGCTATCTTTCCAACGCATCTTGTATTTCCTCAATCGAACATTAGGAGAAAATATTATGATAAAATATTGAAGAATGAGTAGTGCTGCATTTCCATCCGAAAATGAGCACCAGGAGCCACCATTACTGAAATTCAATAGCAATTAGGCGTCGTAGCTTCACGATTGTGGCGCCAAGGCGCCACTAGGCAAGAAAAAGGGTTTTGATTTTTTTTTAGACTCTTTTCTTGACCCAACATGACTCCAACCCTTCTAGGACTTCAAAAGACTATAAATACAATCCTCAAGACCTAATTCTAAGGGAAGAACGGTTCAAGAGGCAAGGGGGAATTCAACACAATTCTTCAAGATAGCAAGGAAGAAAAACATCAAGAGGTTCAAGAACAAGACAAAGAAGAACAAGAGAAGTGTTAGAATTTTAGTGTGACCCGAATTCCCTATTGAAGTAATTGAAAAATTCTAATTGAAGTGCACATGAAAAAAAATTCAGTTTGGAATGCTATTAGAGTCCTATATCAAGTTGAAATTCTATTTTGGAAGCCCATTGAGAGTTGGAAATTGGTATTGAATTTGAAGAATAGTTCGGTATGAAGAAAAATATTTGGATTGAAAAAAAAAAAAAAAAAGATTTTTTGGCAAAACGCCTAGCACCAAGCATGGGGTGCCCGGCGCCAAGACGCCCAATGGGTGCACCGCAGATTTTTCGCGTTATTCTCTCCTATTTGTTTTGGACTCGATTTTTTGACATCCTACTTCATCTATTATGAGGATTTGGACGTCTCCTACATGTTCCCTATAAATATTAGGTTTTTTTATACAATTTTATAGTGTGAGATAAGTGATTACTAGCTTTTAGGATCATTGTAATATTTCTCCATTTTCATTATTTTTGGTGCAATAAAATCTCCTAATTCCTATATCATATTTTCTTGTCTTCTTTTATTCTTTTGATTGGGATCATATACTTCATATTTTGCCATATAACTTCAACATCTCAATCAAGTGGTTGGTTTCATATTAAGTGGTATCGAGCGATATGTGATCCTTGAATTTACAACAATTGGTGTCAGAGATTTTGGGCATAATTAACATAACAAGTGGTATCAGACCCTAGGTTCTTCAGTTCCGCAAAACATAAGGTTTAATTTGTCCGAGGTTTTTGTTCGTGATGGCTTCCATGAAGTATGACATTCCGCTTTTGGATTTGAGCACTATATTTTCTCTATGGTAGGTTAAGATGTGTACAGTACTCATACTGTAGGATTTGGATGGTGCGTTTCTAGGAATTGACAAGATGTCTGTAACTTTGACTGTGGAGGAGATATTACGGAAGGATAAGAAGGCATTATCTCGCATTCATTTTCATCTATCGAATACCATTCTTTAAGACGTTTTGAAAGAGGGTTCAGCATCTGTTTTATGGTTGAAGTTGGTGTGCATGACTAAAAGTTTGACAAGCAAGTTGTATCTCAAGCAACATTTATAC
This sequence comes from Fraxinus cuspidata, assembly GCA_903798385.1. NCBI lineage: Eukaryota > Viridiplantae > Streptophyta > Magnoliopsida > Lamiales > Oleaceae > Fraxinus > Fraxinus cuspidata. The sequence goes on from CAIGRP010015784.1 coordinate 15,063, forward strand.
TCTCATCGAATGACAGAAGGAGGATCACCTGGTTGTATTTAAAAAGATCATTGCTAATTTGAAAACTTTGGAAGTAAAGTATGATGATATTGCCTTGCCCGGTTCATTTTCTTCATTTAAAGACACAATCTTGTATAGTAGTGATACTCTCACCATAGATGAGGTGTATGATGCTCTGTTTTCAAAAGAGAAGACGAGGCATCTGGTTTTTGAGGCTAGAGATGGAGAATATATGGTTGCTCATGGTGGTTCTGGAAGAAGAAGATCAAAGTTTAAATTCAGTAATCAGATTTGTAACTTCTGCAAGAAGAGGAGAACATTAAGAAGGATTGCTTCAAATTTTAGAGTAAAGAAAGGTTAGCTGCAAGTCGATATGGAAAGTAATCAGAGACTTCAGGTGAAGCAGACCTCGCAAAGAACATTGTAAGTGATGGAGATCTCTTGGCTATTTTTGACATTGAATCTAAATCAAATCAGGATTGGATTTTGGATTCAATGTTTATGTTTCATATGTGTCCTAATAAGGATTTGTTTACTACATATGAAATCGATTCCAAATGAGGATTGGTATGGTCATATTGAAGATATTGGATGAGATAATTAGAACACTTTCCAGGTTTGACATGTTTCGGATTTGAAGAAGAATCTCATCTTGTTGTCTATCCTAAATTCAATGGGTTATGCGTTCTTTAGTGGAGGTGGAGTTTTGAAGGTTTGTAAAGATGCCCAGGTTGTATTGGAGGGATGGAAAAGGTCACAGTTATACATTTTGTAGGGTTGTGCAGAATCTAGAAGAGTCAATCAACACACTGTGGTGGACATTCATTTAGTACAATACCTTTAGGAGCTCGTAAAGGGTCGAATTTGAAGAATATAGCTTAGTGGAGTTTAGGAGATATGGATAATGCCGCTTTGCCACCATCACCTGCGATGCCATTTATTCAATTGCTAGGGACATACCCGGTGGAAAAAGGTATGTGGATGCTAACTTTGTTGAACATACTTTCAGTGTAGTAGAAGGTGTACAATATAGCAAGGGGCCTTCTATAAAAGCATTTGAGTTTGATTCTGCTTTTGGGGGTGTGTTATAGCCCAGTTTGGTGAATTTTAAAATCATTATGATTTTTTGGGAATTTGTAATTTTACAAAGTGGTGTTTGGATTCATTGAAAGACGTGGAGTATTTGTTATTTGGTTGGAGAAATCGGTTTTGGTTATTGTTGAATAGGCAGTTCATTCATTGCAGACGGATTTTCTTCTCCAATTGGAGAATATTTTGGAGCTTTGTGCGTTGCAGTGGTATTCATGTTAAGGTGGAGATTGTTAGAATTTGGGTATGACCCGAATTCCTTATTGAAGTAATTGAAGAATTCTAATTGAAGTGCACAGAAAAAAGAACTCAATTTGGAATGCTATTGGAGTTTTATGTCAAGTTGAAGTTCTATTTGAAAGCCCATTGGGAGTTAAAAATTGGTATTAGACTTCAAGAGGAGTTCAGGATGAAGAAAACAATTTGGAACGAAAAATATTGGCAGAACACCCAACACCCTTGTTTGAGATTCTGCCTCGAGCGCTGCAACATCGACCCCGGCGTTGGTCCGCCTAGAGGTGGCGCTATCTATTCCGAGATTTTCACGTTATTCTCTCCTTCTTCGTTTTGGACTCGATTTTTTGGCATCCTACTTCATCAACAACTCTACTATGAGGGTTTGGACGTCTCTTGCATGTTCCCTATAAATATTAAACTCTTTTATACAATTTTATTGTTTGAGAAAAGTGATTACTATGTCACATTTTCTTGTCTTCTTTTATTTTTTGCTTGTGATCATATACTTCATAATTTGCCATATAACTTCAACATCTCAATCCAATGGTTGGTTTTATATCAAGTGGTATCGAGGGATATATGATCCTTGAATTCCCAACAATTGGTATTAGAGGTTCTGGGCATAATTAACATAACCAGAAGAAATTGAAGATCTACATCCTAGTTTTTCTATTTTCTTCCATATGTATTTTTATATAAATTTTAGTATTTTCGTAGATTACATCATGACCTAAATTTATTATCTATAGTTTTATTGGAGCAAAAACTTAAGAATATGGATTGATTAATTTTAGTTATTTCTATTAGATTTTCTGCATGTGTTTATTTGTGCTATGATCTTAATGATTTCAATTAATTGGCCATTAACTGAATGATTTGATGCTAGTCGATTCCGACACTCGAGAAAGGGGTATTTAGGTGTGATCATAAGAATAACTCAACATAGAAAATTATAGGTTTCGAGAGAGTATAATTCATCTGAAGCATGTTCCATTTAAGAACCATGAACTTGATAAATTCTATATTTTAATTCAGAATAGAGATATTTGAATTGAAATATAGGAATAGTTTTTACTCGACACTCGAGAGAGGGAGTAAAATTACATTCATGTTCTTGCTTATAAACTTTGAAAAATTGATTAGAAATAATAATATAATTGAGATTTATATTTGACAGTTAGGTGAAATCATAACTAATACTTATCTAGTACATTAAACTAGAGTATTTGTTAGTGATTTGAATGAGTTATAAATTAATTTTATGTTAATTATGTATGTTAGGTTGAAATCCATGCAAATTGGTGGATTTGGAA
>CAIGRP010015786.1:0-32099 GCA_903798385.1 Fraxinus cuspidata
AAATTCATTCATTGTTTAACAAAAATAAATTTGATCCGGCGGATCCAGCACGGGCGGCCGCGGGGGCTCGCCGGGTGCTGGATCCGCCCCTGTCGTAACCTTTCTTATCCTCAAGAGATTTTTAGAAAACGAGATGAGACCGGACAAGGGATAAAAACTTTTTGTCTAAAATTATGAGGTGATTATAATAATTTACTTTGAATAGTCGGCTATACTTATTTAAAACTTGCACACGCGAAGCCTTTGAAAACATTCCACGTCAAGCCTTTAGTTAATATAATTAAATTTTACACGTGTGAATGTGATGCTTGAAATGGAAGAGGATTAATTAATAATAATTACGTCATGATTTGCTTAATCATTTTTGAATTAGTATAGGCCAGGATATTATGCTTCCGGTGCAATGAACCTAAACCAATGACTGCAGGTTATGTTGTTTTATTTGCTGCTTTAAAAAAAAAAAATTTTTTAACACAAATTATTAGGTCAATAAAAGGGTATAAGTTACTTCTTTCATATATATTCTGAAAAAGTCCGCACGTACAGGGAAATTCAACATAAAAATTCACTGAAAGACAGTTGTCTTCTAGTGATTTTTCCTGTTGAATTTCCTGTACTCATAGCATATCTCATATATTTTTGCTTTTATCTATGACAAATAAATAATAAATAAAACATAAAAGAATATCATAACGAGCATTGACTCTTCAACCCCTTTTATACCCACAAGTCTTTATTTGACTTCCTATTTATAATAATAGCATGTCATTATATGACAGTTATATGTTCCCACTTAGGTGTTCGAGGGATTATTTATCCTATTGGACCTTTATATTTATTGGCTAAATTTTCGATCACGAGTTATCGAAGAGTCGAACTCTAATTGTCTTTTCTTAATAGATTGATCATTTTATTCTAATCGTCCATACGTCATAACTTTTTTAGAAAAAATAAAATAAAATAAAAATCGGAGTTTTATGTACATATTTGTAAACAGACACGTTAATAATACGATTTTTACTTATCAAATAATAAATCTTTGATTTAGTAAAATTCTTTCCTCAAATACTACAAATTATGAATTTATTTTAGTGTCGACTTTTATGCACAAAGCCAGAAGGGTGATTTCAAAATCACCACTCTTTTCAACTTTTATAAAGTCGGTGTGTGTCAATTCAGTCCAAAATGGCTGGCCATGAAAATGAAAAAACATTTCCTTCAAAGGACCCTCCAGTCATTATTAAATTCAATGGGCCCAAATAATAACCAACCCAACCCAACCCAACCCAACCCAACCCTAGTCTACCTACCCACAATCCCTCTTAGGGTGAGGGGTTTTTTTTTTCCCTTCTTCATCGAAAACAAAAGATGGCCTCAATTTATGATGTCCCTAAACGACAAATTGTGGTATTTGTGTGGATAAAGAGTCGTGAAATGTAATTTTGTGGTCAAAATCATGTCATAGACAAGAATGATTTTAAAATTGTTGAATATATGAAATGAATTGTTTTGGTAAAAATGTTAATAAAATCATTAACACAAATTAAGAAAGTCGAGATCAAGGTCTAGTTCAAGTAGTAAGAATCAAGTCTTACATGTCATTGACTAGAGCTCGAGCCTCATTTTAGAGATTTAAGGTATGATAATTGTGTCGTGAGAAAAAAATGAAGTTTGGGAAAATATTTATAAGGAAAATTTTGAAAAAGTGGCCAAAATTTTAAAAATCGTGACCATTGGTGGCCCCAATGATCACAATTTAGGCTCGTAAATTTTTTAAAATATTTGACTCGTCTCTATACGAGTCCAAGCAATCCATGGTGAAACCCATGCAAATCGAGCTCGCGAGGGTTTCGAACCCTTTTCCATCCATAGGTAAGGGCGAACAAAAAATAAAAAAAAATTAAGAAACTCGATAAAATAATTTTGGAATGTGGTAATTTGAATGTGACATTTGATGCAATTTCATGTGAATGTCTCGAGACTTAATTATGTTGCCAACAAGATTAAATATATCGATTTGTTAGGATGTACTCCAATAGATTTTTTGATAGAAAGATCGTAATACTCCGTGCTCGTTAAATTAGAATATTTTGTTTCACTTATATTATAAATGAGTATGCGAGGCAATTTTCTATTTTTGGCAAAAAAATCACAATTCACCAATAATTCCTCTATAATTAATTAATTATGACAAAAAAGCTCAATCTTAATTAAAAATTATTTGGAAAGAACTTAGCCACGCTTGACAATGAGTGACTATATTTAAAAATAATCTATAATAGAAAATAAGCTGAGCCCAGCAAATTGTTGCAAGAATAGCAATCTTTTCACATTTCACAGCGTTGAATCCAAAAAAAGCACACCCATGATGGAATCATGCAACTACACAAAGTCCATATTCAATAACTTGATGCTGCATTTTCACTCCTCTCTCTAGAAGAAAAAGTTCTTCAAAACTTCGATTTCAATATCGGTGAATTTTCGCAAATTACTGACATAGAATATAGAGAGAATTTTTTGCAGTAGAGAATAGTCATACTTTTGCGTACCACCTGGCGACTGCACAAAAGTTCATTTTTCCAGGCGTGCATTCAAGAGAAACCCAATAGGGAAGAAAGGAGGAAATTCAATTTAATCGAAGCCGATAGTAAAAATATCTCTTGGAGTTCGGTAAAACCCATTTTTAACTTCTGTTAATCAAATCCTAATCCCAAGATTTTCGATCCCATAAGACCAGCTTAATTTTGCTTTTCCTATAAGTTTATCATTCAGAGTTCGGTAAAAGTATATCTTCTCGCTTCCCCTTCAACTCTTTTCGGGGGGTTTCATAGACTTTGAAGTTTTTTGTTGGGTTTATGTTAACTTTTGGAGAAATTAAGAAAGTGGTTTGGCTTCGAAGATTGGATTTTGGAACGATTAAAAGCTAAGTTTTTGGGTTGTGGTGGTTGTTGATATTAATATATGGGTGTTACTGGTTTTGAGGCATTTGGTAAAAATCCAATATTGAGCTTTTGAAGGGCCGTTGTACATATTTATACAGATATATAACGACAGTCGAAATGGTGAGTGGGAATTTGTTTCACAGTAGAAAGAATTCTTGGCCACCGGAGGAGTATATCAACCGAAACACTTTGCATTTGGTGAGCTTTTTCTTTATTTTTATTTTTATTTTTATTTTTTTGAATATTTTTTTGGTGAAAATCTTAATATTTTCATTGATGTTTGATTTTTAAAAATGTAATGGCACTTGAATATCCTGTTTCGAGAATTATCTTTATGCAATCCATTTAGGCCTTGGGTCATGATTTGCTTTTGAATTGGTAGAGGTGGTGCAATTGAAACTTGAATTAAATATCTGATGATTTGGTCATTCTGCTATCATTTGCTGGATTTAGGCTTTATCTATAAATGGAGGCAAAATAATGAAAGAAAAAATAAAATGTGTATTTTATTTATTTATTTTTAATAAACAGCCTATGTTACAATGGATAACTTTGTTTTGGTGGGTGGGGAGTTTACAGATTCTTCCGCCTTATTAATTTATTCTTGTCATTTTCTATTTCTCAATTCACCATTTTCACTGATTCTCGTTTTGAAAAAAAAAAATGTAGGAGGTTTGGATCTACATGACCAACATTTAAAGTTTTTAGCTCCATTCTCTATGCAAGTCTGTCAATTTGCCTTGATTTTTCTTGACTCTCAAAACCTACTTGACTGTCTGAGTTTTTGCTGCAGCTTGATTTTGATAGTGCTGCTCCTCCCAAACAAGCATGGAGAAGGAATTTAAATAGCCATGCTAGTATTCTTAAAGAATTCAGTGTTACATTTACAGAAGCAATAAAAATGGTAATAAACACACTCTTGTGATACTTAACAATAGGTGTGCATAATATGCTGTATTCTCAGTTCTCAATCAATCTTTTCCTGTGCTTAATGTCGATTTTAGTTTCGACTTGGGTTACGTTTGTGGCATTATATACGGGAAGAGGCATCCCATGGAAGGGTAAATCCCTTATCCTTTTAGCATTTGGTTCTTTACCATTTATTTTCATGGCAATGATACTTTCTGTTCCTTTTTAATGTTCGAAATTCTGTAAGAAGCAGGCTTGTTCTTTTAGCAGTCTTACTGTTAAACTTATTTTTCATCTAATGTCATAGAAAGCACCAATCGATCCTTTTACTCGAGAGAGTTGTAAGCCTTCGGCATCACAAGGAGTTCCACTTGGAGGAATGGGGTAAGTAGCGGGTTAACTTTATGATAACTATTCTTTATGTATCTAATATTATTGTCCACCTAATGGAGGGTCACTCTTTTTAATATGATGAGACAGAAGTGGAAGTATATCCCGAGGTTTTAGAGGGGAGTTCAAGAGTTTTCAAATTCTTCCCGGTATATGTGAGACTTCTCCTGTCATGGCCAATCAATTTTCAGTAAAGCCCTTCTCTTGAACTTATAATTTAATGGCATTTTCCTGTTGAGCTTGATGTTTGTGCTACCTATATGCTGATAAAGATGCAATTTGTTTGTGTAATATTGAATGGACAACAGTCCATAACATAGCGCTTGGCATTTAAAATGTTCATTGGAAACTTCTCTGTACTATAAGACATTTTCGATTTCTACCAGTTCATTTTTTTCCTTGTAAAATAAACATCAACATTTCTAGGAGGCTGAACACATTGTATTTAGAAACTTTCTTTGGAATGTATAATGCATTTCATTACGACTTAAGTCTGAAGCAAAAGTTAGCTGTGTGAGGAAGTCTTTATGTCATTTCAAATGTCCGACCTTTTTTTTTGAGCCGTGCGTAAGTGCTGTCCTGTCCCTTTTTTTCGTTTAGTGAATCTTTTGGACCACATAAATTACCGATGCAATTTTAGCAAAATCAAATTGCAATATCTGAAAATTAAGGTATCGCAGAAAATAGAAATTGTGTAGTAATTCTGGAGCGTCAATTGTTGCAAATTTATGTCAAGGGATTCTACTTGCATTTGTCTATGGGAGAATATATTTATTGACAGAGATTGTGGTACTGTCTGGTGAGATTTTATTCGGGACTGTGTCTTGACATCTAAAGTAGACTGAACTGCATGCTCAGTTGATACCAAACTCTGAATGATGTTCTTCATATTTATTATTTTATTTGAAATTTTCCGTTATAATAATATTTTGCCATGGTTTTGCCTTTGCAGATGTACTTTATGAATCCTTGAAACATATATATTGAAGAATAATTTTCTTCTAAATTTTTTCCAGGGTAGCTGATGATTGCTTGTGATTATCTAATCCTTCATTCGATACTGCAGATTTTCATATCTCGAGATGGAGGGAACAAAAAATATGCATCAGTTCTTGCTCCTGGCCAGCATGAAGGGTTAGGGTAAGGAGAATAATAATTGAATTTTAAACAGAAATTTTCTACATCTGATCTGTTTTAAAACCAATTTTAATGGTTTTCTTGCTTTTGGATCCGAGACAAAAAAAAAAAAAAAAAAGGAAAAAAAAAACGTTATTTGACTATTTATCCTATTTGCTATATTTATATTCATCAATATCTGCTAGTAGTTTTTGGTATTTACTGTCAAGTTGCTTTTTAAGACTGTACAAAGAGTGTGGTTATTATATTTTTATACCAAATGACAAGGACCTATTGAATTACTGTTTTTGCTGTTAATGATGTTATTTGTCACCATCATTTTTGGCTTTCGACATAGACTTTTTTCGGTCCATATATAAATCTTTGTTAGACATTCCGTTCATTTTGATTTTTGCGTTCACTGGGCATTTTTATGGAAAAATGTATTGCTGAAACACTTGATTGTTTGCCCTTGATACTTATTTGAACATTATAAAGTTAAGATGCATATTGTGTTTTAATATGGCTGTATGAATAAAAAAATGTTACTATGTTATGGGTTTATTTTTAAAGATTGGGATACATGTAGGCAAGACCATTTTTTTTTTTTTTGTCTTAATATTGCTGTAGGAATAAAAATACATAAATATTTTCTGGGTTTGTTTCTAAAAATTGGGATACCTTTTGATTTTCACCGTTAAACTTTACAGCTGTGGCTGTAGATGAGAATTGAGCTCAAGGTTTAGGCTTTTCGAGATAAGCTTGATATCTTGTCAAGCCTTAAAAATTCCTACTTGAATAACTTATTTAGTATTCGGGTAGTTTTTAACTGAATTAGCACAGCTCAAAAAGTTTATGGGTATAAAAATGTGTAAAAACTTGGCTTGTTCCATTGTGAATGAGCTTTACAGGAATGAACCAATCCCAAGTGCTTTGAGCCTATTTAGAACAATATGCACGGCTAAGGGTCTACTTTTTGTCTGTTTTATTTATTGTTTTTTACATTTTTTACTTTTCATGTTTTATATTGTTCTTTCTTCTCTTTTTTTCATTTTTGTGAGATGGCTGAGGAGTGGGGAAGGTTCTTTAACCTTTTCTTTTCTTTTATATTTATATTGAAATATAGAAGGTAAGGCAAGCTAGCCATCTAATTAAAGAGAGAGGTAGTACAAGGTTGGAAAATTGGGCTTATATTGTTCTGATCCTTTCTCCTACCGTTGCTTCATCTCTCAAATGGGAATATTTGAGTGGAGTGGGGGTGGGGGTGGGGCATATTCCTATATATGATGGGATGACAGTTTTGACAAGGTGCCAAATAGATGGTAGCTATAAACTGGACCTGGGACTTAGGGGGGATCAAATCTACTAATTAAATTGTAATGTCCCTCATTCACTTTATCAGTGTATTTACTGACTGATGTTATAGTAAAATCTTGAGCTCAACTTTGCTGATGTTTCTGAAGTTTCAGCTTCAAGATAAAATGAATGTTATGACCAGTGTGTGAATACAGATTTGACACATAAATTGTCTGATAGGAAATCTGGCGATCTTGGTATTTCATCATGGGGTTGGAATTTGACTGGTCAGCACTCTACATATCATGCACTATTTCCTAGGGCATGGACGATATATGATGGTATTGCTATAAGTTGTTTTGTATTGTAAAATTGCTTTTTAATCATACTATGTCTTCTGACAAGATTATACCTTACCTCCAGGTGAACCAGACCCAGAATTGAAGGTGTCCTGTCGACAGATATCACCATTTATACCACACAATTATAAAGAGAGCAGTCTTCCCACAACTGTTTTTGTTTACACTGTATGCAAATTTTCACTTCTAATATTGACTTCATATTATTGTGCTACTTCTTATTCTTGAAACATGTTTAACGTTTATGTTCCTACACCATCTCACTCTCACATACCTATTCTGATATAATAGAGGTCTTTCTGAGTGACTTTTGACTCCTTTATATTTGCTGTAATTTGGAAGCTAAAGTGCATGCATTAATTACTTAAATCGTATATTTGATAATGAACAGCTAGTTGATAGGCAATCTTATAGTAGCTGCTGTTATCACCATTTTCGGTGGAACTAGACTTCAATTTTTATACGGGAGCAGAATTTTATAGGCTACTTATTTGGAAGACCATTCATCCTGTAACCGAAGAGCTGGTCCCTTGGAAGGGAATTTTCATCTATTTATAATTTTATCTTTAGAAGACCATCCATTAAGTTAGTTCTTGAATCATGAAAGGGATATTGATTCTTTACTTATATGGCATGTTTTCTGTTCTAGTTGGTAAATACTGGCAAGGAAAGGGCAAAGGTCAGCCTTCTTTTTACATGGGCGGTAAGTTTTCTGCTAATAACTACAGTAATCTCGGCAGTTAGAGAACTTTCGGCAGTTAGAGAACTTGGCCAACTGCTTGTATATTCTATTATAGCTGTTTTTTTTCCCAGAATTCAATTGGAGGTATCTCGCACCTGTCAGGAGATCATGTGAATGAACCATTTATGTGAGTACTTTCTGTGCATTGATGTTTTATTGGTGTTGCGTGATTTTGTTCTAATTATCATACTTTGTTTCTTCTTGCTTTTCCAACTTCTTTTTTTGTAGAGGAGAAGATGGAGTTTCAGGCGTACTGCTACATCACAAGCAAGTCATCAAACTTTATAGCTATATATGATGGTTGGTTTGCAGATATTTCTTTGATTGTTCGAGTGTTTAAATAGGCAAAAGTGATGTGGATTGTTGACTAAGTTCTTATAATGAAAACGAAAATTAAAAATATGGCCGAAAGTAAGCTTATAATTTGATCCTGGATAATTCTTGATAACTACGAGTTGAAGGTTTACCCAGGAAATAAGGGTAATATTAGTAATGAACATGCTCGTTCAACTCCAGCATTCACTTTTATAACTATGGACATATAACTAACCAGGAGAAAAAAGAGAAGTGAGCTCATTTTATAAAATGCAGTTCATGCCAAATATATGTTTCTGAAACAAAAAGATAAAATGGACAATCCAGTTCTTTGTTTTATTGATCAAGTAAACATGAGAGATCCATTTATTTATTTATTTATTTTTATGTGACAGACTCGTTCACCTAAAAATTGTCCAACTGTTCTGCGATTATTTTTACTTTTTAGTTAGAAGAGTTAATTTTGACACCTTTTTTCTCACGGGTATTCATAGTAATCATCTGGTAAAATCACTTTTTCAGTTTTTGTTTTTGTTTCTGATGATGATGATGATTATGAGTCATCCTTTTTGATCTTAGGGAAAATTGTCAAACAAGCAAATAAAACCTGACATATATCCTCGATTTAACTAACTGCCCACACTCCACACCTACAACAGGATGGAAAAGGAACAAACTGTGAAGGATCTTATTAGCCTTTGTCATAACTATACTAACCAGTTATTATATTATTGAAGTATTTATATATTGTTCTGTCTTGCAAAATTCCTGTTTACTGAAGAAGACAAAGATTTGCATGGTTGAAGTGTAGTCTTTTAATCTGCATTAATAAAACACCAGTTGCTCATTCGAGAAGGAATGGAATGTTTTGGATTTTATAGCCTTCTGAAATTGAGTAGGGTGACCATGATTTTCAGTTTGCAGTCATGAGAAAAAACATATGTTTCATTGGTGTGGTAGACTAGTAGTCTTTTAACAAGATACCAGTTACTCATACAAGAAGGGATGGAACATTCTTGATTTTATAACCTTCTGAAATCGAGTAGGTTGACTATGATTTTCAGTTTTTGGTCATGAGCAAAGCATTGATGTTTTGCAAGTGTGGTCGGTTAAGTTCTATAAATCAACCATAAAACGCTAAGGATTTATGTTATTACCTTTTTGAAGTATGACTGCGTAAAACAATAGCGAAGCTACATTATTATAACAATTACCATTAAAGTGGATTTAACTGCATTGAATATTGAAGATATTAGTAGGTTGACATCATTTTGTAAAGTGTTGCATTTTACTGGTTTTAAAGCCTTCTTTTGTTTTTTGTCCACGAAAGTGTTGCACCATTTTGAATTCATTTATTAATGTCATAATTTTTATGGAAAGTGAAAATATCAAGCAAAGAATGGCAAGATAAAACCTTCACTTTATTACAGAAATACAAAAACTTCCCATCATTTTGTTCAATGTGGTTAGTTCATAACAAAAACTACTGTCTTCTCGTTTTTGTAATAATAATTGCAGGACAGCAAAAGATAACCCTCCTGTTACTTATGCCATAGCTGCATGTGAAACTCAAAATGTGAGTGTATCGGTTTTGCCTAGTTTCGGATTGACCGAAGAAAGCTGCGTAACAGCGAAAGATATGTGGGGTAAAATGACAGAGGTAATGACTCCAAAGCATGTTGATTTGTCATACTTTGTTTTCATGATGAGCTGTTTAAATTTTACATTCGGGTGGCTTGTTGAACTTTATATAGGAGTTCTGCTTTGTCAGATTTTTGCTGTACATAGTTTGTTATTGTTGATTCACGTGTCTGCATTTTAAGGATGGGTATTTTGACCGGGAGAACTTCAGCAAGGGGCCAACCATGCCATCTTCACCTGGAGAGACACATTGTGCTGCAGTTTCTGCTTCTACATGGGTTGAACCTCATGGAAAGTGCACTGTTGCATTTGCTGTTTCATGGTCCTCTCCCAAAGTTAAATTTTGTAAAGGGAAATCCTATAATAGGTAATTTTCCGAACTTAAAAAGTTCTCAATTTTAACATCTGGATGGCCTGTCACCTATTTGTGATCTAGAAATTTGCCCTGAACATGATTATGTAGCAGTAGAGTTAAGCTATCTACTATTTGATCTTGGTAGACGATATGTATATATGTTTTTTTTGTTCGTGAAAAGAGAAAGTTCAAATATTAGAGTAGATAATATAATGGAATTCATTTCATTTTTTAGACTAGACACTATAGCGTAATTCTTCTCATTTTTCATGGACTTTGTGATCTTGCAAATGCATTAATTGTTTTAGATCATTCCAAAAAATTAATATATTTTCCCTGTTATGGATATCCACTGGTGAGCTTGTATAGATTGGTATTCACTTACTATGGTTGTGAACACTTTGGCATTTTTCTTCTGCTTGTTTTTCTTCTTCCTTTCTACCTCCATATATCATTTATTCAGTTTTCTTCATGTTTGGTGGATTAGAGTTTGGAATATAGTTGAGATAATTGGATGCAATGTTTCCTTAATTCCTTTTCCCTTCATTTTTTCCATGGTTCCAGGAGATACACTAAATACTATGGCACTTCGGAAAGAGCTGCTGAAGACTTGGTGCACGACGCACTGACAAGTGAGTGTGATTTATTCAAGCTGCTTGATTTCCATAGTGGCATTCATTGTAACTGTTTCTTGGATTGAATCGTTCCAGTCTTCAATTAAGTTTCACCACTCGTAGAAATTTTTAATCCTTTACCGTTTTCAAATCTTTACCAGATTATAAGCTGTGGGAAGAAGAGATCGAGAAATGGCAAAATCCTATCCTCAGAGATGACAAGCTACCAGAATGGTAAGCCATAGTCGAACATAACTGTTTTCATTCCATTACTCTTGTTGTCATTTCGTGACATTTGTTTTACTTGTCAAGCAAGAAGTGCTTTCGGCACTACTTGACAGTATTGGTTTCTTGAGATGAGACTTAAGATGCCCCTTGAGCCTCAAATGCTCTACTTCTATTTGTTGTGACCCAAGGTTCATAGTCAAGTAGAATAAATGGAAGAAAATTTTACGCTTATAAAGTAAAAGGCGTGCACAGATATGCATACGGAGTGACACATATATGAATGATGGCAAAGACCTACCGCTCTCTCTTTTTCCCAGTGCGAGATACCTTTCATCTGCCTAAATGTTTTATTCCAAGCACCTTAGTGGAAGAATAACAACTATCAGGAACTTCAGCAGGAAAACATTCATTTACATGTTCATGTAGGATTTAGTTTTTTGTCTCCTTTGGAGAGTCATTTCAATTTTCTTACACTCCTTGAATTAAGATTTGGCCATACTCAAGACTTTTCATTGCTCAAGTCACTGTCAATGCTTGTTTAGTAGGAGTTTCCGTTTCCTATATGTTTCTGGTGGATACGACAGTCCATTTGATGCTTTGCAGGTACAAATTTACCCTGTTCAACGAGCTCTATTTTCTGGTTGCTGGAGGAACAGTTTGGATCGGTACCAATCTATCCTTAACTGCTTATTTTCTACTGTCATGTTCACTGCTTCTTTATTGAATTCAAGATAGTTAAACTGATCGTCTTTTTGAATATTACTGAGCATGTATGGCATTTAGAACAAAAAGGTTTAGGGTAGGAGTTGAATTGAAAATTTGTCTGAGATGCACTTTACCATGTAGACCACTGGTACTCATGTACCATGTGCACCTTGTCTTTGCACAGGACACATGTTACACTTGGGCATGGTTCTTGTGGTACAAGTAGTACACATGATTGATCCCTAAAGCTTGTAATGCTCTAGCGAATCAAATTATCTCTTAAATGGATTTTTAATGAATTCATATTATTAACAATTCAAGTTGGAACTATGGGTAGCTGTGGCACTCTATTACTTTTCATTCTCCATTTATGTTTTCTGTTTGTTTCTGGCTTGTGACATTGTTGAATATGAGACATAAATGAATAAATTTGTCCCATCTCTATTAGCTTATGCTTTTGATGAAGTGGTTCAGCAAAACTTATTTTGATTTTTCTAACAATATCATCATGGCTGCCTTTTATCGTTCAATACAGACTCAGGTGCACTTGCTCAACAGGCTACGGATAGTGGTTCTAGTAAGTATGTTGATGTTGGTTCCAGAGATTGTGATGAAACTACTTTTGATAGATGTCCAACTAAAGACAATTTGAGTACTACTGAGAATGGTGAACCGAATGGTTGTTCTACTTCCTATAACAAGGCGATGGACCCTGTGAACGATACTGATGATGTAGGTAGGTTTCTGTATTTGGAAGGTGTGGAATATATTATGTGGTGTACGTATGACGTGCACTTCTATGCATCTTTTGCTCTTCTTGAGCTGTTCCCCAAAATCGAACTCAGTATTCAACGTGAATTTGCAAAAGCCGTCTTATGTGAGGATGACAGAAAAGTGAAGTTTTTAGCTGAGGGGAATTGGGGAATCCGCAAGGTGAGGGGAGCCGTGCCTCATGATCTTGGAACACATGATCCATGGCACGAAATGAATGCATATAATATACACGACACTAGTAGATGGAAGGATTTGAACCCAAAGTTTGTGCTCCAAGTGTATAGAGACTTTGCTGCAACAGGCGATTTCTCTTTCGGAGCAGAAGTGTGGCCTGCTGTCCGTGCTGCAATGGAGTACATGGAACAATTTGACCGGGATAATGATTGTCTAATTGAGAATGATGGGTTCCCAGATCAAACATACGATGCTTGGACTGTTCACGGGATAAGTACTTACTGTGGTTCCTTATGGCTTGCTGCGCTTCAAGCTGCAGCCGCAATGGCCATTCAACTTGGTGATGCTCCATTTGCAGAAAAATGCAAAGGCAAATTCATAAATGCCAAAGCTGTATTTGAAGAAAAACTTTGGAACGGCTCCTACTTTAACTATGATAGTGGGTCCAGTAATAACAGTAAATCAATCCAAGCCGATCAACTAGCTGGACAGTGGTATACCGCATCTTCAGGCTTGCCCAATCTTTTCGACAGTTTTAAAATTCAAAGTTCACTTCAGAAAATCTTCGACTTTAATGTAATGAAAGTCCGAGGAGGCAGGATGGGTGCAGTAAACGGAATGCATCCCAATGGAAAGGTGGACGAGACCTGCATGCAGTCCCGGGAAATATGGAGTGGAGTAACCTATGGAGTCGCTGCAAATATGATTCTTGCCGGGATGAAGGAGCAGGCCTTTACTACGGCAGAAGGTATATTTATCGCTGGCTGGTCAGAAGAGGGATTCGGGTAAGTTGATTTCACTTCATGTTGCAAATTTTTTGCAAAGCTGAAATTATACTCGATCAGACATATTTTTTATCCATACATATTATATGACCTACAATATATTCGAACATTCTCTGGGACCCGATGCTTGAATTATATAAACTCTCACCATACAATCTGTAGAATGAAATCTTTGCTCATTGATGCAGATACTCATTTCAAACTCCAGAAGCATGGACCATGGATGGTCACTTCCGATCTCTTATATATATGAGGCCGCTTTCAATATGGGGAATGCAATCTGCATTATCGTCATCTAAGACTATACTCGAGGCCCCTAAGGTCGATGTAATGGACAGGATCGTTGAGTCCCCGCACACTGCAAACTATCCTTCGCATAATGGAACAGGTGTTAGAAAGATCAAGAGCAAAGCAAAGTGCTTTGGAAATTCGGTATTTCATTGTTCGTGCTGATTTGTAAGGTTATGCATAAAGTTCGCTTTCTTGAATCCTCATCCCATAGACTAGATGGAGGTTTCGGGGATGTCTAAGTTTCTTTTATAAAGTGGCAATAAACCGTATCTAGGTGTAACTCGCCTTTTTATGTAGATTTTGGGTGAAACCCGATATTCTGGGGTGTAATTTATTCATTCTTCATTTTGTAAATTGAATTACGAGTTCAAGTCTCTTAAGTTGTCAAGTTTATTCATTCTTCTACATGAAGAACTGATTTTTTTTCTAATTATTACTCGAACTTTCAAATATGTTTTCATTCATACCTTACTAAATTGTGCTTTTGTAATCGAACTATCAATTTTTCCTACCTATAACTTTGAATTCTTCCTAATCCATATTCAAAACTCCCTAATATGTTTCTCAATAATTTTGCTATACTTCCCATGTTTGTGGTTTAGTTAAAAATTAGATTTTTAATATAATTTGATTAAAAGTTGATGTGTGATTGAAAAATTGGTAAAAGTTGTGAAATTTATAAAATGTGCGAATGAAAATAAATTTAATGAAAAATGAATTTTAAAAATTGAGGTCAGATATGAACTTAACTTAATCGGGTGTTACTAACAATTCGATATTATATGACAATTGGCATTGTTAATGTCTTCGTAACATAATAATTCGTATTATTTCAAACTCTTCAAATGATGCTTCAGGTTGGAAATCTATCGAACCGAAAATCGAACCAAACCAACCCCCACCTCCACTACAACAAAATTGTACTAATACGAAAAGCTTCGACACTTATGGACTATATTCACATTTAAAAGAAGCTTAGGGTATAATACGGAGATTGAGAAGAAATTCACATACTTCAATGAAAACGAGTATACGTCGTCGTATATTAGTATTTCTCAACTTCTTCATCACCATGATCCACACGCAGATCTGATCATCAAACCCTCTCTCTCTCTCTCTCTACGATGGATTCTCATACAATTTACTCTCTCACTCTTTTAGTAATCTTGTCGCTTCTCTCCTTCCATTCGAAGGTATATATATTATATGTATTTATATGTATGATGGGATCTTAATGTTGGGATGAGATTTGATTGAACTTTGCGCTTGTTTTAGGTCACTGATGGAGCCGGATCTGTTTTCTTCGTGGATAGTCCAAATCACCATTATCTTCGCCCTCCTTCCCTTGAGGGACAGGTTACTAAATTATTACTAAATTATTGTCTGATGGTATTTTTATTGTTTATATGCTGATATGGAAGATATGGCGTGTTTTTAGTTAAAAGGATTTTCAGCTGTATTTGTTGGAAAAGGTTAAGTTCAATGAAGAAATTGTCTTCATTTGCTGACAAAAAATTGGATGAAATTTAAATTTGATAAGTTTTGTTGCTTTCTTTTCAAAATTTGAAGCTTTCATTCTTGTTACTTTTTGTGGAACATTCCACCATTTTATTCTAAAGTCACAATCTTTATGAAAGACCATAGCTTTGGATGGGTGGCCATATTCAAAAGCTATATATATAGCGCCCTCCTAATTTTCATTATGATTTCAATTCCAGAAATGTTCTCCCCAAATTTCCTGGATTATTTCCTTATTAAAATCCTATCATCTTGTTTCAAATGTCTGGTTTACAAATCAGGAAGTTATGTTAGCCGGGTCATTTGTAACGGCGCTGTGAAGTTCTTTGGAACGAAATCCATTTTCACCTGGAGATGGAGACAATTGCTTGAAGACCTTCAACAATAGGGGAGCATATTGCCTTAAGATCGTAGTTCAAGCGATAGCATATTTTTCTAGTGGGATATGTAATCATGCATAATGATTAAATTGATAAACAGTTAAACTCAACTTATAGTTTATTCAAGTAAGCAATAGGAAAATAGTTATAGAAGATCAAATGAACAATCTCTCCTTAAGACAATTTTGGTTACCTAGTGCTAAAGGTCTCTGAGCAATTACCTTTCAGGGATTTCGTTCTATAAGACTTAGCTTCGTCGTCACAAAGGAATAGATGAACAAAGCTTTCTGATTTGTAAATCGAACTTTCTTGGAACAAGACGTAGAGTATATGAAGGAAATGTATGCAGAATTTGAGGAAAATATTCTATAAATTGATGATCAAATGGAAAACAAAAAAATCTTATATATAGCTTTTGAATGTGGTCATTCATCCAAAAGACTTGCCTTTCATAAAGGTTGCAATTCTTCAATGTAAAGGTGAGAATGTTATATAAAAAGGTATCATCCTGAAATGGTACAACCATTTGAAAGATAACTAACTCTTAAATCAAAAGTCTATTAAAAATATAAGACACGACTATTAAATTACAGTATTTTTTCAGTTTAGATTTCTTCCTTTCAAGAACAGAGACAATTCTTCATTCATGCCAACCTTTTTCCAATAGTATTTATTTTTGCATTTGAGTTTTTGTGTTTGCTCAAAACGAGTGCCTTGAAGAACTTCATAGTTTCATAAAAATTTCTTGCAAATTTTTAGAATTTATGAACCCCATATTTTCATAGAAGTTGTCATGAAAATATTCTGTAATTAAGTTTAATTTCATCATTGTTGTATTATGAAGTAGAAGCAGAAAAGGTTAGTGCATTGAATTTGGGAACAGTCACAAAATCATTGACAATGCTCTGTTAAAGCAAGTCCTTCTAACACCTTTTTTCCCTCATTCCCTTTATTTATATAATTAAATATTGGTTAAGTTGCGGTTGGGTTTCCAAACCTTTAGATGTTGGGGTTCTGAGCCTTTCTTTTTTCGCGTCGGATCCCTATGTATAGTTAGCGTCCATCATCACGAAAACCATTTATTTGACCCTTAAAAAGTCAATCTTCCGCTAAAATGACAATTTTACCCTGTTTGCTTAATAAGAAAAATTGAAAAAAATAAAATAAAAAAATAGAGAAGAAATAATTAAAGGAAATGAAAAAATAAAACAAAAGCAAAAAGAAAAAGAAAAAGCCCAAGCTCCGCTCTCCACCTCCGACCACCGGCAATGGAAGCAGCACCGCCACTACCCACTTGATCTTTTGATCTGTAAACAAAGGAAAAAAATTGAAGCTTCGATTTCCAGTGGTGCTTTTATTTTCCATCTTCACAACGCTGGTGACTGGAAACCATTAGCTCAATTCTTTCATCTCTGCCAACCCATCAAATTCTTTCACAGAAAAATAAAGAGAGGTTTTTGGCTGAAAATTCACTTCTTTTTTTGTGTTCTTTCGTTTCTAAAATTAAGAAATTAAAGGATTATGAAATAATGGAAGGTAATTATGACTCATAGTTCCCTTTTTATGATGGAAATCTTGTGCTTGATGTGTTAACATTTATAAAACCTGTTTAGATATTTGAGTTATTGATGCAAATTGGTGGAAACCCAATTGAGGATTTTCGAATTGAGGTGGTATCATGATTTCTTTTTGTTCCCATTGTTCTCTTTTTCTGATGTAAATTGATGGAAACCCTTTGTTCTAGTTTTCTATCACTATATGGTTGCATTAAGATTCTGCCTCAGTCCTCGTCTTTTCACAATAGTCGTAGACGTTTAAAATGAGGTCCGTAGTCAATGTGATTCGCTGATGGTGTAGTGCTTTGGAATCTAAAGGTTTTAGATTGTGCGGAATTAAGATAGAATACATGCAATCTGACTCTAGTGATAGTAAGAATAATGATAATAATGCAGTTAACAAAGAACATCGCATTGTCCTCAAAATGATTGTTTTAAGTGTCTTGGTTTGCCTATTAACAATGAAAAAGGAATTGAAGAGAATCAAATGGATAACATTAGACTAGGTTCCATGAGATGGAGAAGTGTGATAAGAATTTCATGAGATAGGAAGATTTCAATGTTGTTAAAAGACGTTTTCTGAGCTATGCTATACGGTTCTGAGTGTGGAGTTGTTAAGAACAAAATATCTATAAGATAAATGTGTGGTCATATTAAATGGATAAGAAAATAAATAGCTTATATATACCAACAATTAAATATGGCAATTACTGGGGATAAGTGTGACATATTTTGCGTAGACTTAAAGAGGTTCCCATCATGAGTGATGCTATTGTGATAACACTAGTAAGGAGAGGGAGACTTGATCAAAACTAACATGGCCTGCTGCGAGATTAACTTCTTCCCGTTAATTTCTAAAAAAATTGGTGTCAGGAAATAAAAATGCATTGATCTTTTTTGCCATTGTTAGGAATCATATTGTATTGCTGTGTAATAAACTTGACTTTGTTAATCCCTCAGTTGATATAGTAAGAAGATACAAGATGAAGTAGAGCTTGGAATTTTTGATGAATCAAAACTTAATTTTGAATAGCTCTCTAACACAGGTGAGACACTGTTTGAGATGGTGTCAGTTTGATCTTTTACCATCTCTCATAGATTTCTTATCAGTATTAAGAATAGATGTAACTTGATTTGCCAGTTTTAACAGTTGAACATTTCCATGATATTTGATTCTTTCATAGATGGTCCGCAAATGCCCCTTGTAAGTTTAAGCAGTACCTAGTCTAATATCTTAGGTGCGTCTATGCTGCTGGTGATGAAGAATATTATCGTGTCATCAATTTTCCACTACACAAATTGTATACAGATTTTTTTCGGAAGATTTAGATGTAATACTTGATATCTTACTTTCGCAGACTGATACACTATCCCTCCCAGAAGTTGGCGCTACTGTGTCAGTGTTACTTGGCTTTGCACCCCCTTCTACACTTTCTACTGCTAGTTCTTCCAAGGTAAGACAAATGACAAATGATGCTTAATAATTTTCATCTGTTTTACCTGTGTAATACTAAGTGCCCGTTCTGCAGTTGAATGGAGTGCTTATGCCTAATCCATTTGATAGGCCCCGTTCTGTTTTCATGCTTGAAGTTACAGGAGCTATTGGTATGGCACTGAAATCTAAAGTACCTTAAAGCTGCAATTCATTTCTTTTCCTATGTGTGGTAAAATTTTCACTTGTTGATTTTACATCTGTAGATTCTCACCTGGTGGTTGACTCGGACAACTCTGTTTTTACTAGTGCCTGCAGGACCAAGGTGATGGGTAGTGAACACAGAGTGGATGTCCAACTTTCGGGTAATTGACATTTGTAACTGGTATCTAATCATGACCGCGTAGATCAAATTCCTTGATGGCTATATTTTATACATTTGTGCAGATGAAGATGAAGTATCTGTGGTCTCTTTGAGCAATCTATTGAGCTATGCTGAACTATCAGATAAAGAACTCAGTGATTTTGTTAGTCATGGCTCTGATTCCTCCCTCCTCCCTCCATCCCTCCCATTTTGAAGATTTTTCTGGCTTATTTAGGCATTGTTTGGTTTATATATCAGGCATCTTGGTTGGGTGGATCATATGTAGAAGATGCATCGGGACCATTGAATGGAGAGTTCATAATCCCCATGGCAAATGGTGCCAATCTAAGGCTTTTTATGTCTAAGGTTATTCTTCAAATTCAACCTTTCCATGTCAAATCTTAGCAATAGAGACTTCTTGAGCATTCATTAGTGTCTCTCTTTTTTTTCGTTTTTTTTTAGCTGGTAAAGAATTTTCTTTTGAACATGGCAGAATGCTGACAAGGAATTCATAAGAAGTCTTGTATCCCTCATTCATAATATTCGAAGAGCAATAGACTCGCGTCAGGAGTTGTCTGAAAGTCTGCATAGTCCAGCTGAGCTAATTGCTGGGAGATTTGATGGAATCAAGGTGATAAAAAATTCCTTCTTTTGATTCATTTCAGAAGTTGGTATAGGATTTTGCTCCTTGTCGTCTAAGGAATGAGGATAGGTAATCCCGGAGGAACTACATTGATTCATAATAGAGTTAAAAGTTAGCTAAAACCCAGTCTACTCAAGTCCCTTGAACATTTTAAGTTAATGTATGCTTGTAGTAAGATGTTAATTGATTCTTGATTTTTTTTCTGCATGTTTTACTTTTACTAAAACTGAGTCTCTGAAGATAGAATTTGATGCAGCTGGGGGAGAAAAATGTACTGAATGGAATACAAACATTCCAATATTTAGGGAGATTTTTTTTGTTATTTATTTTTGCCACAATGGTATTTGAGCATGAGAAAACATATATGATGAGACACAAAACTGACATCTGAAATGGATAACCGATTCATTAGTGGGAATTGAGACAGAAGCACTCATGCATGATCTTCTACATGCCAGGTCTTTCAGTTCTATCATATAGCTTGTGGGACCCATTCTTTCCCTCTCTTGCCTGCTCCATAGGAAGCATTCGTGATATTATATTTGACAACCAATTTTATTGGGGAATTCTCTTAAAACTTTTTATGTACTCTGTGCGCGTGAAAGAAACCAATTGGCTGCAGACCTTTCTCTTGAGCATCCATGCAAAGATCAAGGGAACTTATGTCATATGAGCTGAGAAAACCCCAGCTAACGATGTCTAAGATTCATATAGGTGAAGTCAATGTTTGAAGTAGCAAGGGTGCACTACTTTTGAGTTTAGAATAGGGAACTTAACACACATCATAGTTCTGAATGCTTACTAAATAGGCATCTGCTAAAAACCTTACGAGTCATGTTTTGTGCTTATATATTGATGCTATGCCTCACAGGTTTTGCAAGAACATTATGGAGCAGAAGGAATTGCTGCGAATGGACTAGAATTATTTGTTACTTCGGTTTCTAAGATATTTGATTCCTTACAGGCTGCATACAAAGGTCTCTTCTGATCACAACTATAAAATGATGTTTAGCTGTTTCAATCGTACCTTTTCGACATTGATTGTTCATTTGTTCTCTATTTCTTTGAGTAAGAGATTAGGTTATATTTTTGTTGCTTTCCCATGCTTCTTGTATGTTGAAATGTTTGACGAATTACTTTCTGACAATTATTAATTAATATTACTGCTAAAAAGTTAGCAGTTTTCTATCATTCTGCAGTTAGCTGATGATATTCTCTATTTATTATTTTTTTGCATCATAGAAACTAATATCTTGTATTACATGAGCAGGTCAGATTGTTGGAGTCATTATATATGGTGAAACAATTACCCCGGAATCGGAGAATATGTTAAATGTAGTGGTCACTTCTCGACCATCTCCACGTCTGTTGGTGGAAACAAAAGTCCCTGCCAATTTAACCACTATCGCAGAAGTGATATTGGTTAGAAGGACCCTTGCATGGATAACAGGAATTATTCTTTTGATTGCTACTTTTTTGGGGGTAGGTTTCTTATTAACATATTCCCTGCTCAGTCCTTTGTCCTTTAATTAAATTGTTGAAATAGGACTAATATTGCTATGTTGAACTACTGTTTTGGTAATCTGACTTGCATTGCTTACTTTAAGTTACATTTACACGCAATTTCTTTACAACATTATAAATTCGTTAAAGTTCAAAATCTTTTGACATTAAACTGGTAATTTAAAATGCTTCAATTAGTTATCATTCTTGGCAGTGCTTTGTTGTTGAACAAAATATGTTCCTTGATACCCTTCAACAGTGTATAATGGTGAGCTAATTTGTTTTTGAAACCCCAAAATAAAAAAAGCCACGGCTAGGAAAGAAATGATTGGGCATTGATGAGTTATGAAGTTGGCAGCCCAGAAATATTTCACTTAAACCAGTTTACGTGGAGAAGTTGGATGAAGTTACAGCAAGAACCTTAATTGCAGTTGGTCAACAAGCAAAGAGAGGTAGGGCATAGGGTTAGTGTGGGCGAACACTCTTCACGTGATTGGGAGCCAAAATTTGATAGTGTAAACAATGTGATGTTTGCAATGCTGATTATGGCTTGTTTAAGTTAGATTAGAAAGTAATGGGCTTTAAGAAAATGAAGATGGAGATTGATAAAGGTTTAGAATTCAGATTAAGCCATGAAGAACGACTTTTGTGGTCATCCAATGGCCGCTTCAGCTGTAACACGAACAATTCACGGATTTCTTTTGGTACAGTAGGCGCATTTTAGGGCTATGGATTGGTTTAGTTTTCTATGTTAATCTGTGAATTTAACATGCTGAAAATTTATAAATATATAGCTCCTCTTTGGTTGGGATAAAAATCAGATTTAATAGATTTTGATAGAAGTTAATGGAATGTGTAGTTGAAAAGTTGTGGGTTCCATGAAATGTGTGGTTAAAATCAATTTTTGACTTTGACTCAGATTTTAATTAGATTTTTTAGCTGAACCATACAAGGTTCTAATTTTAAAAGTAATTTGACCAGTGCCAATTAGTATTTTTATACATATTTCCTTAATTGAAATCCTACCACTTCTGTAGTAACAAGCTTGTTATCCCCATTCAGTGCTAAAGTTGTTGATCTAGTAGAATAAAATGTCTCCATTAAGATGGTTTTATCTATGTAATTATAAAATGTTGGTACGTATTGATCTCAGTTTGAGATTGGTATGCTGAGATGAACCTTTATGACTTCATGTCTGATGAGCTGTCATAATTATTGAGTCTTTTATTTTGAGATGATGCAGGTACACTTTCTTCTGAACATGCCTCTTACCAAGGACACGCTGCTGTATTCTAATGTCAAGCTGGATTAATATTTCATGGAAGCTGTTTATCGTAGTCGTTGAACATCCGGGATTCCCAGGCCACCATGCAACTTTTGTTTATGTGATCAAAATCTATGATAGTGAATCTGCCTTTTCTTCCTTTAAACCACAAGTGGAATTCAATTCATATTCGGTGCTTGGTTTCTGTTTAGCTCAATCATATGAGACTTGATGAACTGGGAAAACAGTATATACAAGTGGGAGAGGAAGATAGGATGTTGACTCTGGACATTGCTGAAGAAGGGACTTGTGAGCTATCTGTTGCTATATGTATTTTGGTAGCTCGTTTCTTGATTTACGTATTTTCTGTTTCAGTTACTCTGAGAAGTGCACATGAGGAACCCTGTTTTTTGTATTTAATTTATGCACATCAATAAAACTATTCTGTTTTTAGCTTGTTGAATCTTGATGAACGACCATATAAACCCCGTTTCGGACCTTTTGTATTTGAGTGAACATTCTGTTTTTTGTTGTAGACATGGCCAAATCACCCTTTGGGAGTGTAAGGATGTGGAATTGTGGGCTGTGGCATCTGAGTCCCCTATGGATTGTAAACGAATACTGCTAATAGATGATTTATTTAATAATTTGTAGAGGTGTGATCAATTTTATTAGATTTATCAGTTAATGCCATTTGGTTGTGATAAATGTTTGTGAGAAGAACAATGCTATCTAGAACTAGTGATGAAGGTTTATTTTTAGTTGTCGAAAAGTTGATTGACCGAAATTAGGATCCCAAATTGGTATGTGCAAGAAATAGGACAATTTGGCCACTTTTTGTTCAATTTCTTGTGTATGAGCTGCTTCGTTGTCCAATGATGAAAAGCATTTTAAATTTTATTGGACGATGAGGCTGTTGATCTCGCTGCCACCTAGATTGAGAATATTTGTCGACCACGCTTATCTTTTGCATTGAAATTTGATATTTGTTCAACATATTTGACTTTGCAAAGCAAACTCGAGGTTTGACCTGCTAACTCGCAAAATGTATACAAAAGTAATTTCGCTTAGTGAAAATATGTCATTTCACCATCATATTAGGAACTATGTACAATATTTAATTCGAAATTCCTTCCGAGGATGCAAGTATTCTAAAAATGTAGAATTTTTAATGCATATAACCTAGGGTAGAGTTTTGTAAGCATTTCATAATGTATATACATAATATTACCATTTCAAAATGACCAGGATTAATAGGGAAAAGATTGTCAAATAGTGTATTGATCAAAATTTTACTAGACAAATCCCGTGACACGACCATTTGATGAAGCAAAGGAAGGAATGAGTAGTAACAAGTGATTTGCGCAAAGAATGATCGATTTAAAAGTCCAAATATAAAAAGGGAAACAATATGAACAATTTATGAAATGAAGATAAAAGATAAAAACATTTTGTTCCAGTTACCCTAAATTAATTTTCAATAATAATGTACAATTACAAATTTAGCCGCTGCTTGGCTCTATTAATTTCAAAATACAATTTTTTTTTCAATTACATATTCTTCAATAATATAATATTACATGTAATAACCCAAAAAAGTTTCTTTTTTTTTTTTTAACCACACCAAAAAAAAAAAAAACTAATTATAATGGAGCTCAAACATATGCTTAAACTTTTCTTGTAGTAGCATAAAACTTGTACTTGTGATAGGGAACAAGTGCTACAACTTTCCAAGTCAAAGTAAGTTTTCTTGGGCAAGATTCCAATAAGAAAAGTCCTCCTACCTTTTATTGATTCATCTCTCCCTTTGAATCAAAAGGGAAAATTAATAACCAAGAAACGAAGTGTTTATCTGTTCTCTTTTTCATCAAGAGGGCCAGTGATGCAGTATAAAACATGAAAGGACTCGCTTTATTTGATTCATACTTTTATATGTATTTAATTATGACATTTTATTTAAGTTGAGTTCAATTTATGTTAAAGTCAAAGTTTAGTTGAAGTGGTAAGGGCGAAACTTTATCATATTATTGACCTGAGTCTTCTTTGTAATTAAATTGGATGAGTCTTGATTGTCAACTCTCAATATTCTGTGTGAATCAACAAGTGTTGACATGTTTCTTTTGTTTATAGCGCTCTATATGTGTCAACTAAAGGGTCATATAGAATATTGCAAAAATTCAAAGTAATAAAGATATATTTTCATATCAACGATGCGTGTTTTATAAAAAAATTTCTATATTTTAACGGAACTTAAATGAGATTTTAACCATAACACTCCAAAAATGTTTTAATTGTAATTTGAAAAACACTACATAAATGGAAATGAAGCAGGAGAATCATTTTGTGATAGTCGATATTGATGGCGACTGAGTATGTCGATGAATCATTTCTTTCTACAGAAGAAGATTATGTAAACACTAACTATAAATCTTCCTTATCAATTGTGGTAGACACAGTTTTTTTAATAATTAATCACGATACACATGATACATCAATAATATCAAGAAGAATAAATACAAATTTTTTGCTATTATTTAGTATTGACAATATGTATGAAAATATACCTAGTTATATAAAAATAATCTCTTCCAAGAACTTAGCCCTTGTTTCATACCCATTTTTCTTAATATACATTTTTGTCTATATTCTTTTTAATAACACATTTTTAAATAAAATAATATTACACGTAAAATCAAAATTTTTTCTTATTTTTAATCACATATTATCCATCAATCTACTATTCCAAAATACAATCTTACAATAAAAATTGAAAACAAATTATCATTGGAAAAATAAAATGAGAGAGGGACAACATGTCAAGTTTACAACGTCGTCACATGATATTCTTTAGCCTCTGTTTGGTACACATTAAAATTTTCATTTTCATTCTTCTACTTATTTTCAATCACACATTCTTCAATAAAACAATATTTTCATCACATTAATAATCTTTCCTTCTTTTTTGACTGCACATTCTCCATCAATCTACTATTCCAGAATGCATTCTTTCAAAATAATGTGGTTCAAACACACCCTTATATTATAAATCTCTTACAAAGGAAGCTATTAAAAAAATTGTTGTCTTTCTTTACTTGTTCTCTTGTTTTTCCATTGTTTCAAACTTGGAGAAATCCAGTTTGTTCATGGATATTGGTTTCAATTCTGAGGTAGTGGGGGTTGGATTATCTTGGCTACTTTTTCATGGCAAAAACAAAAAAAACTGCTCACAAACTCTTGCAAATTCTTGCAAAAGCTTCAATTTTTCTTTTACTGGTCTTGATTTCTCCGGTCTCGGCTCGTCATCTCAACTTTTCAGTGACACTAGAGGGTCCCTTAGCATCAACAGGAAGAATCCTTCTGAAATCTACACCAAGTAAGCAATTCACCAGGAAGTTGCATCCAAGAGAAACCACAAATCAAGAATTTAACACAGCTGCACATGAAGTCCCTAGCGGTCCGAATCCCGAGTCCAACTGATAACAATGCCATGTGCGGTACGTTAGATTGAACAGAATTTGCTTTCCTAGTCTAGTCGAGTATTGTTTCATCCAACATACCAAATATTATCTTTCTGCAGGATGGTTTGGCTTTCACCATCCATTATCCTACATTTTGAGGTTATTATATACGCTAGTATTTGTTCATCTTTATGCACTCTTTTAATGTTAATTTATGTACATGTATAAGAATATACACTATTTTTTCTTTGATCTTAGCCATTATGTACAATCTCTTACAATAATTCCTTGCTTTGTTGTTGTGGCCGTACTCTATTATGATTTCTGACCACATTTTCCATACGACCTCTTATCTTTTGTATTTTTTAAAATCCATATCCAATAGAATATTTATTAATACGAAATAATATTAAGCCATGTTTGATATAAATAAAAATTAGATTTTTAATAGATTTTGATAAAAGTTGATTGAATGTGTAATAGAAAAGTTAATTTGTGATTAAAATTTATTGTTGACTTTAACTTAAATTTTAATACAATTTTTTTAGCTGAACCAAACATGGGTTAAAATATAAATTTTGGAGGGTTCATACAACCTGATCATCAACTTTATATTTTATTAGCCTTTTCCAAAATTTGTACCTCATCTTATATTTTGAAAGTTCTTCATCACCGTCTTTGTTGTTCTCGTCTCCTTTTTCTCAATTCAAAAATTATCCAAGTAAAAGTTACAAGTGGTGTTACTTTTTGAATGCTATCTAATTTAAGTCATTGTTTGGTGGAGATTAAAATCAGATTTTTAGTAAATTTGATAGAATTTATTGAAATACATGATTAAAAAGTTATGATACTCATACAATACGTGATTAAAATTAATTATTAATTAAATTTAAATTTAAAATCTAAAATTTAATTGATATCAAACCGGGACTTATAGTCTTTCCATGCAAATTATATCTAACACATTGGCTCTATGAATGAAATTTTAAAAGATTTGAATAATTTCAAGCTACATCTTATGAAATTTGTTTCAAGATTCAGACATGGCAGTGATTAAGGTAAGTTCAAAATTTGCACTAATATTGTTTTGTCTCCCTTGCACAGTGATTTTTCACTTGCTAGCTTGACAATCATTTTGATTTTGCATTTGTTTGTGTGAAAGAGGTGGACCCCACAGACCAAGTTGGTAGAAAAAAAAAGTGATTTGATTATTTTAGCCATACCAATGCAAATTATTGATGCTTTGATGGGATATCATGTAATAATTAACTTTGTAAAAGTGGTGGGATTGGTTCAAACCGTTGGACAGCATGGCTCAGGTTCGAGTTGGCCAATCCCAAGAGTTGAACATTAAGCAAAAGTTTGGTTAAAAATAGAGTAGGTTCAAGCTTAGCTTCTGATCGTGCCGGTTTCAACAACGAGCAGGCCGATCCAAACTAATATGCTCATTTTCGATGAACTTGGAGAAGCCAAATAAGTGATATCTTGGATATTGAAATATGAAATATTTTCATGAGCTTTGGATTGTAATATTTATAATAGTTAGATTGTATGTATTAGGTATTTGTCATTCTTAGATTATAACCAAGTTGCTCGAGTCGTCTTTACTTACCATACGTAATTGGTCATACACAACGTGCAAGTGAAATTGAGTTAGCGATTGTATCTACGAAATTTTTCTCAGATCAAAATGGCAGAATCTTGAGATTAGTTAAAGAACTAGTTTGAGATTTTAATGAATTTTTTAAGGACACCATGTTGGAGTATGAATAAATGGAAATTAGTTTAGGTTTGGGATAGAACTGCAATTTCTGTAAGTGGCATCAAAGTCGAACAAAGGCGTTGACTCTACTTAAGCTCGATAATGCGAGATTCCCCGATGTTGAGCACTCGAGATAGTGGAGCTTCTATGGTAACGTGAGCAGTGGAGATAATGTAGAACCGTATGATATTCTTAATTGAAAAGAAATGGAGCAAAGAAATCTGCAATGGAGTAAATTGTGATGATGTCATAAGGATGTGTTACTTCATTTCGTTGAAGATTGTAAGAATAATCGTCAGTGTTTTTTGTAACCACTTAAGCAAGAGGTCCTTAGACTCATAGTTATCAGAATTGACCCGATAAAATTATCAAATCAATGGGTCAGTGATTCAACCAATAAGTCAATGCCAAATCGTAATTTCAATTAAAAGATATTTTTAAAACAAAATACAATAATTTTGCTATATATATTGCTCACATTTATGACAAATGTTCTATAGGTGCCACAATGGTAACAAACCGGTGGGTTCTTAATTCCTTTTAAACTTGTCGAGTTCGGATGGTTATTGAATGGTCTAACCGATTCTTAATCGGTTCTTTTGTTTAATGGACCAATTAATTCACTCTAATTGGAACACCATTCGGTTTGCAGGTTGGACTGATCAATCCGGTCTAATTCTAGTAACTATGCTTAGAATAGGAAAAAGGTTAAATTGACGTAGTTTAGAACTTCTATCCGCAATCTTTATTTTTTGATATTACTATATTCAATCTTGCAAAAATTATGCTTGATGACGATTTCTGCAAAAAATCAAATGACGAATTCGCCATTAATTTTAAAACAAGCAAAAAATAGTAGAAACCAAAATGGAGGAGAATGTGGTTAAATAGTAACGAAAATGTTATGCTTTTCATCAAGTCCAACGAAAGCAGCTAAGAGTACGCCATCTCGATGTCACGCCCTTCCATGGTACTCCCAACCATTACTCTTCTCTAGACTCTTAATGTGTTTTTGAGCCACATTATTTTGGAAGAATGTATTTTGAAATAGTAGATTGATGGAGAATGTGTGGTTAAAAAAAAAGAAGAAGTTATTGATGTGATTGAAAATATTATTTTATTGAAAAATGTATGATTAAAAATGAGAATAAAAATTTTAATGTGGCTCAAACAGAAGCTAAGAAAACTTGTACCTCCTTTATGCATCAATTTTGTTTTCGTACACTCTAAAAAGTTTCTTTTGCTAATCGGATAGGCTCCAATGGAGGAAAATTTGTACCAAAACCATATCCAATTCAAAAATCCCATCATCATTATGAAATATTAACAATGGTTTTATGACCCCGTTTGGTATTGATTATTTTTTATTAATTTTTTTTTAAAAAGTTGATTTTTAACAAAATTAAACAGTAGCTTAATATACCTTTGGTAAATCATAAGAGTTCACCTTATCAATTAAGTTATTAAGCTCTTGTTTGAGCCCCATTTTTGAGTTATAAAACATTTTGAAGTAGTATTTTGTTGAAGAATGT
This sequence comes from Fraxinus cuspidata, assembly GCA_903798385.1. Classification (NCBI taxonomy): domain Eukaryota; kingdom Viridiplantae; phylum Streptophyta; class Magnoliopsida; order Lamiales; family Oleaceae; genus Fraxinus; species Fraxinus cuspidata. The sequence continues at coordinate 29,049 of CAIGRP010015786.1, forward strand.
GATGTTAAAAAATAAAGATAAAAATAATTTACATGTAATATTATTTTGTGAGAGAACATGTAGTTAAAAATGAATTTTACAAATATATTTAGTAATCTGATTTATATTGAACTCCAAAGCGCACATGCAAACGACAAATATCTCAATACTATAACAAAAAGGATTTACCTCGGATTTGACAATCATTATTTGAGAAAAATAGAGTTTTGATTAATAGTTTTTAGAAGGACGTGTAATTACAAAATATGAAAAAAAAAATTTGATTACGTGTGAAATATTTTATTGTATAAATATTTAGGGGGTGTTTGGTGGGGATTAAAATTAAATTTTTAGTATATTTTGATAGAAGTTTTTGAAATGTGTGGTTGAAAAGCTGTGGGACCCATGAAAAATATGGTTAATATTGACTGTTTGACTTTAACTTAGATTAAAATCTGATTTTAATTAATACCAAACAAGCTCTTAGTTGAAAAAAATATGTTGAAAAAAAAAAATTGAAAATAATGGTAGTCAAATATGGACTTAAGGTTAGACATTAATTTGCAAAAGTTAACTGAATAGATGGACCAACAAAACTTAGGGCGAACTTTATTAATAATGCAAGGCAGAACTAAGAGTTAATACTCATGAAAAATGGATAGCAACATTAAAGGCTAACCCATTCTCATGTATACATTTTCAACATATAACGAAGCAGTACACATTCTGATTGCTATTCTATTCATTAAAGAATCCCTAATTCACTTATCAAACACTTTCATTAATGCAAGAAGCAAGATATTAGAGGCCACCACCACCACCAAAGCCTCCACCTGCACCTGCTCCACCACCTATACCACCTCCTCCACCACCACCAAATCCACCACCTCCACCTCCACCTGCACCTCCTCCCAATCCTCCACCAGCACCAGCACCAGCTCCATATCCACCACCAGAACCTGCACCACCACCTAAACCTCCACCGCTGCCTCCACCACGCCCACCCCCACCTCCCGCTCCTCCTCCTCCACCACCCCCACCCCCACCCCCTCCCCCTCCCCCCCCACCCCCNCCAAGTCCACCACCACCTCCTGCTCCTGCTCCTCCACCAAGACCACCACCACCACCTGCTCCTCCACCAAGTCCAACCCCAGCTCCTCCTCCCAGTCCACCGCCAGCTCCACCTCCCAGTCCTCCACCACCTCCTGCTCCTGCTCCTGCTCCTCCACCAAGTCCACCCCCAGCTCCTCCTCCCAGTCCACCGCCAGTTCCACCTCCCAATCCTCCACCACCTCCTGCTCCTCCACCTAGTCCACCACCACCTCCTGCTCCACCCAGTCCCCCACCAGCTCCTCCTCCCAGTCCACCGCCAGCTCCACCTCCCAGTCCTCCACCACCTCCTGCTCCTCCACCTAGTCCACCTCCACCTCCAAGACCTCCATGATGACCTAAACCATCACCCCCACCAAGCCCACCTCCTGCACCACCTCCTAACCCCCCTCCAAAACCAGGCCCACCAAATAAGTGCTTATCCCCTTCATATTCCCTAACACCATCAATTACTACTACATCAAATAGCAAAACTATCGACACAAAAACCACAACACAACGAGAAAAAGAACTCATTGCAAATAAAACCCTAGACATGCAACACAATTCTTGAACTTGGGCTATATATAGTGAAAAATAAATCACATGGTAGGTCCACTCTCACCTTCTGTTGCATAAATGTATGTCTTCGTTATTTACTTTTCTCAACTGTCCCCTTCTATTGCCATTATTTCTTCATTATCGTATTTGACTTTGAGAATCTCACTCCTATCCAATAATATAAGTCCATATGGTCATTGGTCAATTACTCAATTTTATCGCATCTTGTTTACAAAGATTATTGATGGACGACATTGCGGGATTTAAGGTTATAATTTAGTTTAAGAATTGCTCAATGAATCTCATCGAAAATGTTTGATGCTTCTCTGTGGACAGACCTTAATGCAGACTTGACGTTCTTTTGTATATATACTGCATATGCTCGCACATGGCAGCGTGCAAAACTAGTAAAGAAAATAGTATGATATGACAGATTATGAATGAATAATGCAGATAGAATTAGGGGGAAGTTGGATGAATTTAATGTGATAAAGGAAAAGCTAACGTTATAGTTCAGGCAATGATAATCGTGCATGGATGCAGACCTAAAGTTTGACTTTATAAGCAAACCTACAACCTAATAATTGTCATTACTCAAACTTAACCCATGTTTGGTGGTTCTATCTTTGTAAAAAAATAATGTTTTGAATAGCATTTTTTAAATATTGTGCGATTAAAAAATATGACAAGTTTTTTGGATTTACGTATTGAATATTTTATTGTTTGAACTTGTGGTTGAAAATGTGTATATAGAAAAATGAATTTTCAAATAATGTTTGTCAAATAGGGGATAATAAAAATTAAGTCCATGTTTTCAACAAGACATTTAAATAATAAAATATTTTACACGTAAATTCAAAAAAAATTCTTACTTTTTAATAGCACAATTTTATTTTTTTAAAATAATGATTGTCAAACTGGTCTATATATTTTGTAGGATTCATACATTATTATTGAGAGATTTTATTGGACTCCCAAATTTGGGAGTCGTGTGTCTGGTTCCTTGAAGGACATTGGCCAAGTCATGTACAGATGTACTTAGTGCTTGTTGGTATGAATTATATAAGGATTGTTCTGCTTGCCTTATCAAGCAACGCGCCGATTCATTTATTTTTTATACATTCTGTGAGATTCGCTTTTAATTTTTATTATAATCTTATTATAATTTTATCCAAACACACACTAGGCTTGAGCTCATGTGTTGTGGTGCAAAGGACGTGCTTAACAAACTCTTGGTGGTAAGAAGTAGGGTTATCTTGACACAACGTTTAGTGGTGGTGACGTTTGGTGTGGTGGTCATGGTGGTGCGGTGGTTGTGGGTGGGTAGTGGTGGTGGTGGTAATGATGTTGGTTACGGTATTTTGAGATGATGGTTTTGCTATCTGGAGGTAGTGGTGGTGGTTTGATGACGTTGGTTTCAGC
>CAIGRP010015799.1:0-24554 GCA_903798385.1 Fraxinus cuspidata
TATATATATATATATATTCCACAAATCATTACGTATATGTAGCACAATCGTAAAGTTCAATATTGTTCATAAATCATTGCCTATATATACATGAAATCCAGTGTAAAATCTCCACTAAATGAATCTCATGTTAAAATGAATTGATAATAAAAAACTATTAAGCAAAAATTATACGAAAAATTTCGTGTCCCGTGATTGGAGATCAGTTTCTTGCTTTTCTTGATTGGATTATTGGCACGATGAAGATTGTTTCGCGGTCTTGACAATCATGAGAAGTTAACTCTCGGCCTTGATAATGTCAAGATAAATATCGAACATCTCGGGTGTGATACTAGGCATCGATATGGGCTCCGAAGGATTGTATTCTTCTGCATAGTTATCGAGTACAATCTTTAACATTCGAGATTTTGAAACTGGTACCCAAAATTCCTTGCGCTTTTCGCCCACGTAAACTGGGAAGAACCCACGACGAAGACGTCCCTTCTTCCCATTATTGGTGTCATCAATCAAAAGCTCGTATTCATAACTTTTTTCGTTCTTGAAACGTAACTTCTTCACCAACTCGCCGAATTTCCCGAAAAGAATCGTCATCTTCTTTAATTCAAGATTTGAGGAAAACAAGAATTTGTATTGAATGGTTTTGGATTCGAAAATCTTGAGAGCAAAGTGAAATTTACAAGAGAAGAGCAGATATGCTCATAGCAGTGAAGGCATATATTGGAATTGGATAGGATTCCTATTTCTACAGTGAAAGAAATTTGCAAATTATGTATAGCTTTAAAGTCGAGATAGACTTAAAACTATATCTGAATTATGCGTAGAGATTTGTTAGTTCAATAGAAGAAAGTCGCGTTTTTGAAATGTAATTCACTAAAAGAAAAGGCCAAATAAATAGAGAAAATAAAGAATTAACGTGTTTTGCCTTGTTGGACTTTAATATATTGCATGAAATGAGTATTCATATGACGTCACCATCCGAATTACTTGCATATATTTATTTATTTATGTTAGAATCATTGATTGATATACTATTGATTATGTGATTATTTGCTATTGAAAAAATATCATTTTTATCATTATGTGTTGGGTGCATAATTACACATGATAGGTATAACAGTGAGATCGGACAGGTCATGCGAGAATATAATAGTTATTCGTGTATATCGTACTACGAAAATGTTTGGGAGGCGGGATAGGTCGAGTAGACGAGAATAAAATATTCTCCGCATTTATTTATTTACTTATTTATTTTTAGTCTTTTAAATATGGTTTAAAGTTCAAAAGAAAAAATACAAAGCTCTCCCTTGAAATTTTTGACAATTTGAGAAGCACCTCTTATCTTTTCAAAACTAACACACACCTTCTTTATTTAAGGTTTAAAATAATGTAAACCTCCTCCAAGGTTTACGACAATTTCAGATACGCTTCCTCAATTTTCAAAAATCATATGAACTAACTTGTTGAATATGCCTTCACTTTTCTTTCACATGTTAGTATAAATAATAGTTATAATACTTAAAATGCCCTTGGGAACGTTTCTTCATATTGTGGCTCTTTTAACAATCATACAATACGTAAAATTCTTTCTTTTGCGAAGTAATAATAACATGATAACATTCCCAAATATTCTTTAGGTTTGTAAACTTATAACTAGTATTTATTCTTTTTGTTTTAACATACAATTGGCAAGAAAATAAAATTGTTAAATGATTAATCAAGTGTAGTGTAAATGAACACTGCAAAGGCCTTACTTCTTTATGTATTTATTATTTTGTGTAGAGCAAAATTTCTCACCCGTATCCCACAATATCTTGAATCCAATGGGCCGGGAAATTACCGCCCAAGTAGTAAATAGGGCGAGGATGAGGACAATGATCTCTGCCCCCAAAATCCCATAACCCACCCGAATTGCTTAATTTTTTTTTTTTCAATTAACTTATATTTTAACGTTAGATAATATTAATTTATTAAATGTGATGTAAATGAGGATTTGTTTTATCCCACTCCACCTTGCCCTGACCCCGTTGTGCTTCCCAAAAACTCTCAACGAGTTGAGTGTTCACGAAAATATATTTTGAATTAAAATTATCGTAAGTGTATGGTTCGTTATTAAGTAATAAAATGAATTTTAAGTCCAAGTACGTCATACAGAGATTGATTGGTTCAATTTTAATTATCGCGATTTTAACCAAAATAAGAATAATATGATATATTTGTTTTTTAAATATTATGAATAAATTAATCTACTTGTGTAATTATGAGTAAATTAACTAAAATAAATGCAAACTATACTAAATGCATATTGATGTATTTAATAATTGACAAACGCACTAGAATCCCGAATTTCCATGTAAAAATCATTTTTAACATTAGTTTTACACTTTGACAACGAGAGAGTTTTGACGAATCAATATTCCTATTTTATTTAACAATCTTTTTCGAGTAATGTTAAACCTACTCTCATATATGACTCGACTATATTTCTATGATAGATGCAAACATACAAAGGTGTATGAATTTTTATGAACACTTAAAAATTCACATACAGTATAACAGTATATTTATATCACATATCGGACCATATAACAATTTATATATGTCGAACATATTCCCTTATTTCGAATGCATAAAATAGGTTACCACATTCACACAACTACAGTGCACAATATTTGTGGAGAAAATAAAATCATATAAATCATTAAATATTAAACAAAAAATTCAATGTCATTTATATAAAATTAAATATTAAAAACTCATATTACATAGTTCATCGTTATCCTGACATGAATAAATCTAATCTAACATGTTATGAAGAAGTAAACAAAAGGAATATTGAAGAATTGACATCACCCAATATAATTCTTCAATTGATTCTCGTGTTCTTGGATTCGATCTTCGTGTTCATGGCTTCTTCTATGCTCCAAAAACTCTTTAAAATATGTTGCAATGTGTGGTGACTGCTCTATGATTTTAAAAGGCGCTCCAAAATTCGTTTTCTTAGGAATTGTATTCAAATTAGGAAATCAAAAAACTTTCACTGATTTGGCCTGGGCGATTGCCCAGGCGTAAAAATAGCTCATGTTATTTGAGTTTAGGTACGGGTGGCCGCCGCCCAGGCATAAAAATAGCTCATGTTATTTGAGTTTAGGTACGGGTGGCCGCCCGACCAATATAACTGGGTGGCTGAACAATTATAAAATTTTCACGAATTTTTCTTTCAATCATTTTCTTCATTATTTCTTCCATTTTGATCCTCCACATCAAATTACTTAATTTTAGTTCTTCAATTTTTACTCAAATGTATATTAGTCTTCAAACTTTCATCCATTAGCTAATTAATCCTTCTTTCTTCTCCAATTGCTTAAAAATGGGTCCAAAACTGAAATAAGATAAAATAACATAAGTCAAGTAAAATTCAATAATAAAACGACACAAAAGCTTAGTATTATGGCCATGAATAAGTGCACAAAAATGCACTTATCAACGAAATGGTAATGTACCCCTCCGATCCGGCCACTGCCATCCCTAATTTTCTGAATGAAATGTTAATTACTTTGTTTTATTTGAATGTCATTTTGACCGAGTTTATTACTTTGCCATAGATAAATATATTCTGAGTATCTCATATAAGAGTATTGGATTACTTAATTTTGAATAATTGATAGTTTAAATAATACTTTGATTCAGTTAAGAGTGTTAAAAGAGTATTTTAGATATTACATTTTTTATTATTAAAAGAGCCAAAAGATAGGAGAAAGTTCTTAAAGGTATTTTAAACATTGCCATTATTTATGCTAACACATTGAAAAAAAAAGAAAAGAAAAGAAAAGGTAATCAATGAGATATGCATTATTCAAAATTTGAAATAAGGAAGGTCTATGTATTTTCGAAAATAGAGGGTGATTCCTTGAAATGCCACAAATCTTAGGATGCATCTCCTATTCAAAATATTGAAGGCTTGCGTAAGTTTTTGAAAGGGAGATGCTGTTTCTAAATTGTTATAAACCTTAGACGAGATATGCATTATACAAACTCTAAATATGGAAGACTTGTATAACTTTCCAAAAAAGATAGAATATTAAGGGGATGTTCTCTTTGTGTTTCAGTTTTGTGTTTTGAGTTTTGAATTCATTTTGAGTTTTGTGTTTTGAGTGTCCAATTTGAGATTGTTGAAAATGTTTTCTCTTTGACATTTTGAAAAATTGTTTTGAAAACACCAAAAACAAGTTTTGGAAATTTTGACTTGATTATAACTGAAAACACTCAAAACGACAAATTTGTCGTTTTGTGTTTTCTTTATAATTTCAAAAATGTGTTTTCGAAAATGGGAAAGAGAACGCGTTTTCGCTGTTTTGGAAAATCGAAAACAGAAAACGGTTTAAAAATGGTAAAGAGAACGGACCCTAAATTGTCATAACTAGGGTCGGGCAAAAACCAAACCCTGATTTTTGTAATAAATTAGGTTGGGCTCGTGTTTGATAATCAAAATTTATGTCAGTTTTGATTGTGGGTTACCCAATAGAAATCAATCAACCTAATTTTACTTGATTAATAAAAAATCTAAAATTTATTTACAAAACTTAGAGCATGTTTGGCCCCCATTATTCTACATTATACCCTCATTTGGCTCCCATTAAAACCTTAATTCATTTTTCTATTTGTTCTTATCAACCACATGTTCTCCAATAAAATAATATTAAACGTAATTTCAAAAAAATTTCTTCTTTTTTAATGACATAATTTTCAAAAAAAAATATTCCAACCATTATAATTTCAAATAATAGAGGCCAAACGGGGGCTTGAGAGGAATAGTAATTTTGAAAAATGTGTAGTTAAAAATAAAGAAATTTTTTTTGAGTATACATGTAATATTTATTGAAAATTTTGTGATTAACAAAAAGATAGAAAAATGAATTATAATTTAATGAAAAATAAAGGGGGCCAAACGGGGGCTTAATGAATCCCTAAAATCGTTTCAAAAATTCAGTCATCTCTCTTCTCGCCTCTCATCATCCACCTCCGACAACTCACAATTGCTTCTTCCTCCCCATTTTCTATTGAACATAGGGGACTACGACTTTCACTTTAGGCTCGTTTCTATCAAAATTCAAAACTCGTCGCCATCGTCAATGGATCAGTTCCCTCCACATTTATTTACTTTTCTTGAAGTTCGTACGAATGGACTGCATCAAAATATTTCAGAGCGATCAACTCTACAATTGATATAACTTCTATAGTTGGAAATCATGTCTTTTGATGCAAGGTGTTATTATGGTAATAATCGGGCTTACAATTGGGTACTTGGTTTTCAAAGACAACGATGATGATGTAGTGGTGGAGATGGATGATGAGAACTCATTTGAATATTTTTGAAAGTAAAAAGTCAATCAACCCAACCCAAACCTACCCAACCTTAATTAGAATGATAAATTTGTAAAATAAGTTGTGACTTATTAAAATTTGTGATTTGATAAATTTGTAATTGAGAAATAAGTTGTGACCTACAAAATTTATGATTTATGACTGTGACGTATGTAATTATGGCTAATACATAACTGTTATCATAAATTATATAATATCGTGACCTTAATATATTTAATTAATAAAATATATTTTTAATTATTTAATTCATGAATAAAATTTAATTAATATCTGATTTTTGAAATAATAAATCTTATTTTTTAGTTTTGAAATTGGTTATACTTAATTTTTTAGATATTAAATTTTCCCCTTTGAGATTGTTGATATTGTGTATTATGTTAATATACATAAAATTTATTTTCTTTAATTAGAAAGTGAGATTTTCCATAATAGTATCTTTACAAAATGCTCTTCAATAAACGTAAAATATCTTAAAGATGTTCTAATCTCAATCATCGTATGTGTTATAGTTCTCAAACCCAACCTAATTTTTAACCCAGCCAAAGCACCGAGTTAGTGATTCAGTTGTTCAACTAGTGGATTAATGGTTCATTAGTTAGGTCAATGTCGATTCAAAAATCTAATTAAAACATATTCTTAAAAGTGAAATATGTGAAAAATATGTTTATGCTAAAAAGTGAATAGAAGGCTGAAGGGCATTTCAAGTGGATTTTTAGAGCGGCTATTTCTAGTAGACATATGCTAATATCTGGTGAAGTAATGTTATATTATCGTATAAAATAAAATATGTTGACCCCTTTTTTGTAATGGTCACTTGAACAACAGAAGTCGGGCTTACTCGTGTCCACTTAAACAAATTTCAAACCGAAGATTCGGACATAAAAAGATAGCGTTTATGGACATGGAGATACACTACGACGCGAGACAAAAATGTTCGAGTACCGACAATATGACTAAATATGATTACATATTTAACTAACAATCACAGACAACTCAACCAAAATGAAAATAATTTAAACTCGAGTAAATAAATATGGAATAAGCAAGAGAGAATATTAGGTGTGGTTTGAAGTGTGAAAAGTTGCATTAGATTCAAATGTTATAAGAATTTTTTATTAATAGCGTTGTGACCGAAGTGGTAGTAGTTGGATAAGAATCACGTGGCCTCATCTCACATCACTCAGTCTGCTATGCATTTAATACATTGACAACGAGTTAACACCCTATACCTTGGCCTGACAATCTTGATATTCATTATTAAAAACGTTACATTAATCATTTCTAAATATTGTCTGCAAATCCTCTAAAAGGCAGAAATGGATTCAGCCAAAGGGAGCTTTGGATTGTAGTGAGGGCTTCGGCCAAAGAGAGCTTCGTATTGAAGGTCTTTGATGTTAAGAGATTCGAGACAAAGGTCTTCCGCTTCTTCCTTGACTTCTTATATAGTGCTTCAGCCACTTGATTAATACTTCAGCTCAGGACTTCAGCCACTTGCCTAGCTTCGACTTCAAAGCTTTGGCCACTTACATAGTGCTTCAGATGAAGCGGTAGATCACTGATTTATTGTTGTTTGCAACACGTGGCGCTTCACTTCAGACATGGAGCTTCTGCTTACGCATGGTGCTTTAGGTGAGGCGTAAATTCGTCATCTTTACCTATGATTTCGGTTCAATTTTTTATGACACAGAGTGTGGGCCTTTGTTTGGGCTTCTTCAGCCTTAGTTTTGAGGTGTGGACTTCTTCTTAAGCCTCGATTTTGAGGTGTGAGCTTTTTCTTGAGCCTCAGTTTTGAGGTGTAGCCTTCTTATTTAACCTTGATTTTGAGGCGTAACAATAGTCCCCCAAGTCTATGTATGATTATTTATATAATGTGTTCACTTTTTATTTTGAGAAGTAATATTCTGATATGGCGCGTCCTTGCTTGAAAAGGTGGTTCCATCTACTATTACACTTTCAAGGAAAGTCTTTAATTTTTGTAGAGACCTTACTTTTAATGTTGAGTTGTTCTAAAGAAATTGAAATGAGGCTTTACTTTGGTTAAAATTTGATGCCTAGATGAGGCTCTGAAGTGTTGAAATTATGCTTTAATTTGCTAAAATTTAATGTTTATATTGAAGTACAGATGAGTCGTTTTTTAGGGTCATCTTCAGAGGTTTGAATGTAAGCTTCTTTTTGAAGATCTATTGAAAAGCTGTTGAAAAGCTGTCACGTTTTCTTGCATGGATGGTTCATCCATATAGAGGCTTCACCCAGGTGTTCAGCTTCATCCATGAAAGGCACTTGATGTCAACCTTGGAGAATTTGTAGGTAATCCCTTTTTGGGATCCACCTTTTTTTCGAGATACTCATGCTTCCCTACATGGTGGATTTTTCATCCATACGGAGGCTTTTCCCGTGATGATCAACTTCATTTATGAGAGGCTTATGATGTCAACTTTAGAGAATTTGGAGGTGGTCCCTTTTGGGATCCACCTCTTCTCTAAGGCGCTAATACTTCCATACATTGTGAATGATTCATCCATGCAGAGCCTTCTTCCATGGTGTTTAACTTCATCCATGAGAAGTTTATGATGTTAACCTTAGATAATTCGGAGGTGGTCCATTTTCGGATCCACCTCTTCTCCGAGGCACTCATGCTTCCTTACATGGTGGATGATTATCTATGTAAAAGCTTCTCCAATGGTTTTCAGCTTCATCCTTCGAAGACATATAATGTCAACTTTAGAGAATTTGGAGGTAGCTCCTTTTGGAATCCGTATCTTTTCCAAGGCGCTCATGCTTCCCTATATGGTAGATGGTCCCATCTATATAGAGGCTTCTCCCATGATGTTTAGTTTCATCCATGGAAGGCATGTGATGTCAACCATGATGAATTTGGAGGTGGTCCCTTTTGGGATCCATCTCCTTTTCTTGGTGCTCACGCTTCTCTACATGGTGGATGGTTCATCCATGTAAAAGTTTCTCCCATGGTGTTCAGTTTCATTCATATGAGGCATATGATGTTAACCTCTGAATATTTGAAGGTGGTCCCTTTAAGGATCCACATCTTTTCTGAGACACTTATACTTCCCTAGATGGTTGATGGTTTATCTGAGCAAAGGGTTCTCCCATGGTGTTCAATTTCATCTATGGGAAGCATATGATGTCAACTTTGGAGAATTTGGAGGTGGTCCAGTTTGAGATCTTCTCCGAGACGTTCATGCTTCCCTATATGGTGGATGATTCATCCATGCAAAGATTTCTCCCTTAATGTACATCTTCATCCATAGGGGCTTCATCTCTATAGGTATCTGAGGCAAGCCTCCATTGGGGTGGTTCTCACCTCTTCTTTCGAAATGGATTACTTCTTTGCATTGGAGTGGCTTATTCATGTCAAGGGTTCATCCATGGTGGATGATTCGTCCATAGGGCTGACATATAGGCAAAAATGAGGCCTTACATGGTGAATATGTGGAAAGTCATGCTTGTGCATAGGCAAAATATGAAATTTTCCTTCAAGTCGTTCAGTAATTTCATGCCTAGGTCCTTCAACTTTTGACCTTATACATTTTGATCCTCATATTTATCTTTTATTTAAATCATACAATTGATAAATTGCATTCAAAGTCTTTCAACTTTCAAAATATCTACACTTCAATCCATAAGTCACTTTTTTGTATGCTTTTAGTCATTTTTTCTTATTTTGCGTTGTTTACCTCAATTTGAAATTTTTTGCTTATCACTTAATAGAGGCGTCCTTCTTCAGTGTTACTCCCTTTATAGCCTTCTTCAAATGCCTACATTTTGTAAAAAGGTCTTCCAATAGCCTCTTCATTAGAGACCTTCCTTTCAGAGGGTCTTCTTATTTAAAGTCACTTCTTCAACGATCTCTCCCTTTTTAGGGGCCTCTTCTTTGGAAACCCTCCCTTTCAAAGGGTCTACTTATTTAAAGTCACTTCTTCAGTGACCTCGCCTTTTTCAGAGGGTCTTCTTATTCATGACCCCTTCATTGGAGACCTCCTCCTTTTAGGAGGTCTACTTATGTAAGGCCACTTCTTCAGCGGCTTCTCCCTTTTCAGGGGTCTCTTATTCATGACCTCTTCTTCGAAGACCTCTAACTTTTCTGGGGTTCTACTTGTTTAATGTCACTTCTTCAGCAGCCTCTCCCTTTTTAGGAAGTTTTCTTATTCATGACCTCTTCGTTGGAGACCTCCTCCTTTCAGGAGGTCTACTTATTCAAAACCACTTATTCAATGACCTCCCCCTTTTCTTGGGGTCTTCTTATTCATGATCTCTCCGTTGGAGACATTCCCCTTTCAAGAGGTCTACTTATTCAAGGCTACTTCTTCATTAGTCGTCTTCTTTTAAGGGGGTCGTCTAATTCATGGTCCTTTCGTTATAGACCTTCTCCTTTTAAGGGGTTTTCTCATTCATGGTCTCTTTATTGGAGACCTCCCACTTTCAGGGGTCTACTTATTCAATGACACTTTTTCAGCGGCCTTTCCCTTTTCAGAGAGTCTTTTTATTTATGACCTCTTCGTTGGAGACCCCCCTTTTAGGGGGTCTTACAAATGGATTTCTATCTCAATATTTCATTTTTACGAAATATTATCAATTTAAGTACTGATGCTCCAAATCATTTTCTTGAAGCTTCTACTTGTTTTTTTTTTTGAATAAATCATTTTTCAATGGAGAAGCCAAATAAATATTTCAATAAGCTTTTCCAACGTGAATGTTCGTGGTTGTAGTGACGTATTCCACGTACAGCGCCAATCATTGTTCACGTGACCATTACAAAACACGTGATCAACAAAATCAACCATTAAAATTCTACCTTATACACGGATTTGTTATGAAGCATTTATTCAAAAATGCTCAGTGGTCAAATTTTAATAAGCTTAATATTCAAGCTCGACATCAGAGGTTTGAAACTGCACCCCTTCAATTCGAAACTTTGATCAAAAGCATGCGAAGTGGCCGACTAACAAAACCAGGACGGTTCGCACCGATAGTACCAACGAATCATCAGTTCTTGGCCCCATCAATTAATCTAATCAGGATTTGATAATTTTGATATGAATAATACTATTTATATTCATTAAAGATAATCATATATAAGCTCTGTTTGATAATGATTAAAATCGGATTTTTCGTAAATTTTGATAAAAGTTGATGAAATAAGTAGTTAAAAAATTGTGAATTTCAAAAAATGTATAGTTAAAACAAATTATTGACTTTGAATTAAATATGAAACATGGACATAACATACATTGGAGAGAGAACATCATTCTTATAATATTTAGAAAATGATAATTAATTATATTTTGAGGAGATCCTATTATCGTCCGTTAAGAATTTCTTCATCTGTCTTCACCTGAAAACAAGAAAGCACCTTTTTACCCGAAAGGAGGAGCTTTCTTGGTTGTTGCGGCATGGCCATTTTTCGACTATTGATTCTTCTCACTGTTGCATACACTTCACTATCTCAATCAATCATCCAAATCTCGACGGAAAAGCAAACCCTCTTGGCCTCCGATGGAATCTCCGACCACCCGAAAATCCCTAATGATTTGTACTGCGAGAGCTGGAGGTTCACGGTGGAGACAAATGATGCCGGGATCTGGGCCCAGGTTCCGGCTAGGTGTCAGGGATTTGTCAAGGACTACATCACCGGCGTCAAGTACCAGTCGGATTCCGAGGCCGTGGCTGACAATTCCTTGGCGTATGCGAAGACGGTTGAACTTTCCGGCGATGGGAAGGATGCTTGGATCTTTGACGTTGACGAGACATTGCTTTCGAACATTCCGTACTACGTCAGCCATGGATTTGGGTAACTCTTGATGCATTTTAAATCATAGATAATGTATAATCTCCGATTTATGATAGTGGGTTGCTTTGTTGATGACCACGTCTACAAGAAAATGCTGATTGATAGAGTAAGACCCTTCAACAATTAGCTTTGTTTGGCCAAGATTAAAATGTTTAACTAAGGGTGAATAAGTAGTTTCAAGATAGTTTATATTCTTGCTTACATAAGAAGAGGATAGGAAGGTTAAAGGTGAACTGTTGTAGATGGCATACATTCCCCCTCCCCCTTGTGCTACAGTTTCAACCCTCGCGTAAAATTTGTTCCTTCTTACTCTGGAGATGATTCTCTGCCATGGAAATTAATGATAAATTTTGCTGGTTGTCCATAATATTGAAAAACTGCCGTATTCTTTGTGACATTTTTCCATTTTCATGCCTGCCTATGATGAATCTTGAACTATGAAATGAAGGAAAATTTAGTAAAGAACATGATTGTGTGTCATGACTAGCTTTGTCTAAATTTGGATTTGCACGAAGTTTAAATTTAACTGCCGATACTGGTGAAATGATGTTTGCTTGGCTCATGGGGAATAAATATCCTGTTCGATGAAAACTTTAAGCGAGCCCTGATTGAGCTCCTTTTTGGAGTCTATTCAAATCTTAGCATCAAACATTTCGGCATTCTTTTCTGCCGCTAAGACGGTCTTTGACATATGAAACCAGCTCAGAAAAATAGAACAATACAAACTCACCATATGCAACCTGCAACATAGAAATTAATGGATCAATTACAGTGGAAATTGTGGGGTATTTCTATGCAATGACTTGATGAAGTTGCATTGAAGCTGAATGATAATCATTTTAAATGTTAATAGCGTTAGCTATACTACTTTCGGCCCAAAGTGCTATGATTAGGAGCTCTTAAACTTAACGAGGTTGTGAAGTTCTCTGTACAAAATTGCTGTATGATGACTGCAATGTAGTAGTAACAGTATGATTCCTTGACATTGATGAATTTAATTGGAAAGTTGTACGAGGAAAAAGTAAATTTACGATGGATATAACTGATTATTTCAGACTGTTGTTAATAAGGGAAAGAGCGAGGAGGGGAATTTCAAAGGTTTATCCATTTCACAAGTTTACAGTAAGGAATACGAGGGTAAATATTTCAAAAGAACGCGAGGTCACTTTCATCTTAAATAACCAAAGGTGTTCATTATTCTCTTAAGATGTGAAGCCTCTCCCAAATGTATGGTAATTTCTAACATTAATGCCATGAGTACATTTATCACCGGAAGGAAAATATATGGGTTGTCGTATGAATGCAATAAGCCAGCTAAAATTCTCTGCATGTAGTTGAGTTTGGCGTCTGACCTGTGGAAGACGGAGTTATGGTGGAAAGATTTTGTGGCAGGAGTTAAGTCGGAAATGTTTTACTTCGAGACTCCAGAGGCAGTGTTAAATACCCTATGAGAAAGAGAAATCGTGTCCACATAATGAGATGGCACGGTGGAAACAAAAAGGAAAAGAATTGAGGAGTTTCATTTGTTTCATGAAAAAGGAATAATTTTGGGAAGTTGTTCCAACTTGTGGATTTTAGTAGTTTTCTCTTTGTTGATCACATAAATTCTTCTCTGTTTGTCGTAACTACAAATGGAGAATCTTTAAGCATTGTAAATTGTCTATTAAAGGTGTGTTGGAACCACATTATTTTGAAAGAATGTATTTTGGAATAGTAGATTGATGGAGAATGTGATTGAAAAAGAAAGAAAGTTATTGATGTGATGTAAAATATTATTTTATTGAAAAATGTGTGATTGAAAACGAGTAGAAGAATTAGAATGAAAAAAATAATGTGTACCAAACAGGGGCTAAGATAACCCAACTTCCCATGTTCCACAATGCAATTCAATTGTCAATCCCATTCTCAAACATTTTTTTCTCTATGTTCATCCTATTTGTTGATTGAGACAAAATTTCTATTACTTGCAGTTGTTTTTGCATATCTAAGGCGGGAGAAATTCTTTTTAAATTTTTGGAGAGGTGCCTTAGATCATGGTTAGTTGCCCATTTCCAAATTAACATGTTTTGCACTTAAAATTACTTTTCTAGATAGTGAGTTAAGAGTTACTTCCTTGAAATGTAAATATTTTTAGCATAAACAGTAACTTGGCAAAATAAGCAAGTTCGACTCACTTTTAAGCACAACCAAACATGCTCTCGAGTTAATCAGCTAGAATTGGTTATTATGCTTTTCTACTCGTTTGAGGAAATGAGCTGTTAATTTTGCTAATGCTTGTTAGCGACAGATATATCTGATAAATGCTACTCGTGGTTTCTTATTGACTGCATTTGGACACAGATCAGAGATCTTTGATGAAGTTTCTTTTGATAACTGGGTGGATATGGCTGAGGCACCTGCTATACCTGCAAGTTTAAGGTTGTACGAGGATCTTCAGGAACTTGGGTTTACCATAATTTTATTGACTGGTCGGACTGAATTTCAAAGGAATACTACAGCACGTAATCTGGAGTACGCTGGATACAGCAACTGGGAAAGGCTTATCTTGAGGTAACACTATGATTTCACGAGTTCCTACATTGTTCATTTACAATATTATTACTGTCTAATCCCATTCGGTATTGTATACCAAACGTGCAGAATAGGTATTTGGTACCTACTGTTTTTGGCGACCTTTCGTATATACAAATATATGAAACAGTTACAAGAAGCTGAATGACTGATTTATGATATTTTGTGGATGAAATAGGCAAAATTCTGATCACGGTAAACCGGCAACCATCTATAAATCGGAGAGGAGGAAGCAGTTAGAAGACGAAGGTTACAAAATTCACGGAAATTCTGGCGATCAATGGAGTGACTTGACGGGATTTGCAGTAGCTAAACGATCTTTCAAACTCCCAAACCCGATGTATGTAATTGCATAATACTGCAGGTAGAAAGTTGAAGAATTCTGTAATATGAAATTGTAATTAACTGCTCCATCGATCCTCAGAAGCCATGACTAATTCTTTTTAGACCTTTTCATGTCATAAAAAAAGCTTTGAATCTTGTTACCGTATATTCACATGTTGTCTCTATTCGAGTACAGTGGACCATTATTGTTGCGTAGGATGAAAGAAATCATGGTTAAAAATCTACCATGATTTAACATACACCCGATTTAAAGTAAACTTATACCTAGTGGTCGAGCCAGACATTCTTTATTGTATGGGAAAAAATTTAAATTGCAAAGAATTTTTCGAACAAAATAGTCGTGGGTTGAGACCGTAAAAACTATGGACCGTGGCTCAGTGCCCAAGTGAGCTGGGTTAGATTTTGAGGGTATGAAAGGAGTGGTAGAAGTGGTGAGAGGTGATCCAGTGGCTGAAAATTGACGCAGAACGGAAGTTTAGACTCGTAAAAAATGGAATCGACCAAAATAAAAAATAGCAAACCAAACAAATAATGTTTTATTCTGAAAACAAAGAGCCTTTAAATAGGTCATGAGAACCCTAATTTAAGCAAAAAGTCCAAAATAGACATCTATTAAATCATAACAACTAAAACGCAAAAACTAAAAAAAACGAAAAAACTTCAACCGCCTGCCAACGCGTCTTAAACAGCGAATTTGAGGTTGGAAATGACGTCATGGGACGGTATGAAGCACTGAAAACCCTTTCCGAAAACATATTATAGTAGAGATTCTAACACCAGAGCTGAACGTTATGACTGTTTCTTCGGAGCAATAGATTTTTTATCTAATTTTCTATCCATCTCTTCTTCAAACTCCAAAGCTAATTGTCCTACATCAAAAATTGTGGTCGATGACCTTAGAAATGAAAGATGGGTTAGATTTTGACGACAATTGACAAAGCCGTAGGTGTAGGGTAGGTATGAAAAATTAATTGATGATGTCCAATTTCGGAAAATGTCATGAGGCGAGAGAGAGGACGAATGGAAAATGAAATTGGGCTAATCTTTGACTCTCTTTGAATTAAGTCCCTATAACAATCATTCTTTCAATTTTTTTCTCGTACTTATTTTAAATCACACATTTTCACAATAAAATACTCTTCATGTAACTCAAACTTTTTTCCAATGTTTTAATCACAAATTTTCCAAATAATTATTATTTAGAAACTCATTCTACACAAAAAATGAATGTCAAACAGGGGATAAAAAATTTTATTTTTTGTATTCATTTTCAATCATACATTCACATAATAAAATATTATGGACGTTGACCCAAAAAAAAAAATTATTTTTTAATCACACGTTCTTTAAAAATCATTATTCAAAACATTAGGGGTTATTCTCTATGTGTTTCAATTTTGTGTTTTGAGTTTTAAATTCATTTTGTATTTTGAGTGTCCATTTTGAGATTTTTGAAAATGTGTTCTTTTTGGCATTTTAAAAAATTGTTTAGAAAACGTCCAAAACGCGTTTTGAAAATTTTGACTTGATTATAACTGAAAATATCAAAATGACAAATATGTCGTTTTGAGTTTTCCTTACAAATTTTCAACTTGTTTTCAAAAACGTATTTTCGAAAATGGGAAAGAGAACGCGTTTTCGCTGTTTTGGAAAATCGAAAACAGAAAACGACTTGAAAATGATAAAGAGAACAAGCCCTTATTTTTTCCAAAATTTCTCTTTATAATGGCTATGAAAGAGGGGCTTGGGGAGGAGTAAAAAAATATTCATTTTTAAAATAATTGTCTAAGTAAAGACACTCAGTTTGGTCCCTGTTTTTTAAAATTCATTTTTTTTCATTCATTTTTAATCGCACATATTCTAGAATCCACAACTTTTATTAATTTTGAATCACACATTTTATCAACTTTATCAACATCTATAAAAATAATCTATATTTTATCGAAATCAAATAGGGACTTGATATAGCCGGCATCCATTGTCCCGGACTCACTGCATTACTCATTTGTTTGGGGTTCATTTTTTCAAAACTTATTTTCAACCACACATTCTCTCATAAAATAATATTACACGTAAAATCAATTTTTTTTTTATTTTTTAACCACACGTTATCCAAAAAAAAATAATATTCTAAAACACATTTCCTCCAAAATTTCATTTTAATGAAACCCAGACAATGGTGAATACACAACATATTGAAGCAACCACACACGTTGTCAAGTTGATTCAGCCAAACAAGAAGCTACAATTACAAGTGTAAAATGGATACACTCAAGTATGCTTGGCAAAGCTTAAATTTTGTTTAAGTTGATGAAATATATTTTTTTTTAACGACACATTTTATAAGATTCAAGGCTTATTACCTACTTATTATTTAAATATTTTATACGATCCACAACTTGTAAGCACTGCAAAACAATAACGTAGTCATATCACATCACTTGTCAAGGTTCCATAGCTTATTTATGGATTGGCTCAGTCTTATAGTTGGACATGGTTTGGTTCGATTCGATTCGGTTCTGGACAAAATTTTTGGGTATTTATTAATGAAACCGTCGGGTCCAAATATAATTATGAAACCGTTCAAGTTCAGTTCGGTTCCGTACCATAATTAATTTTTTTTAACATTTACAACAACATTACATAAATACAACTAATGACATATTCATTCGTAGCTTCGATGGGCAGTTAGTTGGATAGGGGAAGTCGAACTGGATATAGATTTTCAATTTATCAAATGATTTAGGGTTAGTGGACCTGTGCTTACCGAATGAAAGTATGAAATTAAAAAGGGAATGATAAAAACTTAAAATGGCTTAGATCTTGGGCTAATAATGAAATTAATAATTGGGCAAAAAAATAAAAACAAAAAATTGAATTTAGATATTGGGTTGGGCTAGGTTAGCTAGGTATGGATTTGGCTTAGGAGTTGGAGCATTAATCACTAAATTAGTTTTGCTAATTTGTTTAGAAAAAATTAAAATAATTTAATTAATTCAATATAAAAAATATAAAAATTATTTAGATTATGTTCTTCGGTTCTTGGTCTAGAACCGAGAACCGAACCGAACCAAACTCATCGGTTCTCAATTCAAATATCCATTCGGG
Source organism: Fraxinus cuspidata (assembly GCA_903798385.1). Lineage (NCBI taxonomy): Eukaryota > Viridiplantae > Streptophyta > Magnoliopsida > Lamiales > Oleaceae > Fraxinus > Fraxinus cuspidata. The sequence continues at coordinate 17,216 of CAIGRP010015799.1, forward strand.
TATTTAACTTATGAAGAACCACTCGATTCAGTTCGGGTTTAATTCGAGAGTTTTGTCTAGCCCTACTCAGCCTATTCCAGTTATTAGAGGTGTATGTTAGATTTAGCCAACCAATTTTGTTGCAGCTTATTTTGGGTTAACCCATGAATTATGGACCATGAGTTTGGCTTCCGAGGTTCCACACCTCGAGACATCATTTTCCTCATTCTTAGGCCAACAACCTGACCAATTAGCATGCACACATGCCTGTGGGGAGGATGTTAGACAAATACCTGCATATGATCACATCATTAGTATACTCTTTACTAAAATAAGAGAATACGCCTAGCTGTTGACAACCAGTCGTGTCGTATGAAGAGAGGAGTACATTTGATGCAAGACATTCTCCCCGATTAGAATCCGCTTATGCATTTGTAGCATGAAGTGAGCTTTGAATCAGCACGCATTCCTTTGATTGCAAAAATAATAGCAGCACTATCCTCTCATGAAGAGGCATCCATACAATGCTCCCTCACACATCTACCCACAGTAACCCTGTATATACTGCATTTGACACCAATCTTCATCACATAGCATTAATTCTTTGGATGGACGTCATTTTTGGCAACACCATTGCACATGTCAAAGCAATAACATAATATTCATCATTGTGCTCTGCAATGTGTGCTCCACGAAACAAACTTGGCAAAGCACATAGACCATTCTCACAATGTCGCCATTCTCATCTACCATCCCTACAGCTTTCTTCATCAGTTTCGCTTGCTTGTTGACACGATTTGTGGTCCAAAATCATTTTTAATAAGAACACATTTCGATGATCTCCCACAACCAACAACGCACATTCAAGTGGTCTCACTCTGATACCAAATATTACGGACCACAAGTTTGACACCCCAAGGTTCCATGCCTCAAAGTAGCATTCTCTTCATTCTTATGTCGACATGTCCGAAAAACTAGCACTCACACACTCTTTATAGGTAGGATGTTAGACAAATACCTACATATAATAACATCATTAGTGTACTCTTTAGTAAAATAGGTCATATATTTAACTATTAGCGATCTTGTCGTGCTGTATATAAAAATGAACTCTCCACTATGACTTGATACAACTTTTTTCTGGAATGCCTTAGATTGTTTGTGCTTGGCACGACCCATGTTGTACATACAAGCATTTACATTTTTCTAAAGTTAAAAAGAAGTTTGTGGATTATTTTGGCCCTAGAGTCGAGTGATGCAATCACATTCAATTAATTAAAATAAAAAATTACATTATTTTTACGAATTGTGACAGATGACTCCAATGCTACTGTTAAATAATATTATTCTTATTTTTCGTATATGCTTGCAAGTGGGGGTGGCATCGAGTCGTCAGGCTTATTATGACTTGAGCCGAGCCGATCAAAGGCTTGGGAAAAAAATTGAGGCTTGGCTCAAGCCTCAACGGGAGATCAATTTTTGAATTTTTAAATTTTTTTTATATAACATGTGCCGCCTTTAAATAGGCAGCTAAACAGCTGCCTTTTTCCCTCCTTCCGTATCAAATTTTTTTTTTTACTACGGGCCACACCTAGCCTTGGGCCAGGCCGACTCGAGCTTTTTCGGTCAAGCCAGGGAAGGCCGAATCGACAAGGGAAATTGACATCCCTAGTTGCAAGGACTGTTCTAAAACACTGCAAACCTGGAAAATCGAGCTTGTCTCATTCTAAAAAGTAAAAATATTAAATAAGTATCCAACAAATCCTGAACAGAGAAATAATATATTCATTTCTAGACTCTTGGCTGGCAATGGCATGTCTTATCCACATAGGGCTAATATTACAAGATTTTGTGAAAGCAAAACCAATAAATGGGGGAAGGTCTACATCATTACTTCTTTCAGTTAATGATAGACAGCCAATACTAATCTGTTTTGCCCAAAAAAGAAAAATGAAAAAAAAAAAAAAAACGCAGCGCAGCGCAGTCTCACGGACTTCTAGTTGTGGTCTGATGTGCCCCAATACCCAGTGCCCCACAAACCAAAGACTTAACAGGGATTCTAAAGCAACTGAGTCCAACCCCTGGAATCATAGAACAATCCGGTTGAGGTCTTTGCATCTCTTTCCCAGGAATACAATTGTATGAGAAGTCAAATCCTATGTTCAAGTTGGCACAATCTTGACTAAACCCAGAAAAGAAATTGGATGACACAGTCAAATTCAATAAGCTTCTCAATTCACAAACCAAATCTGGTAATTCCCCAGACAGCTTGTTGTTGGCCAAATTCAACACTTCAATTTGCCTCAAACATGATATGGAATCAGGCAAATGACCCATCAATGAATTTGAACTCACATCAAGAACTTGTAAATCACTCCATGATCCAACGCCTTCTGGGATGCAACCTGTTAGTTGATTATTTAGGAACAAGATTTCCTTTACTTGAGAACCCATGTAGCCTAAACTGAAAGGGATGTTCCCACTGAATTTGTTGTTAGCCAAATTGATAACAGAAGCTGGAGAGTTGCCTAAATTCTGTGGGAGTTCTGAATCAAACTGATTGTTGTTCAAGAAAATTGCATCAAGTTGTTTGTTGAAGAGATCATCAGGAACTGGCCCTGAAAAACTGTTGAATCTGAGGTCTAAATACTTGAGATTTGGAATGTAAAGAACTGTAACGGGAAAAGGGCCTAAGAATCTGTTGTTACTGAGATCTAATTCAGTGAGAGATGTGAACTCTTTGAAAGATTCAGGGACAGTGCCACTGAATCTGTTACTGTTGAGATGAATAAGAGACAAATCTGTAAGTGCAGAGAGTTGTTTAACAAGAACTCCTTGAAGATTAGCATGGTTCAGATCTATGGCTGCCACAACTAGGCCAGCTGAACTTCCCATATAATCTTGAGAATCTGCACAAAAAACCCCTTTATAAGCGCACACATTTAAGCCGACCCATGTCTTCAAAATTCCATTTGGATCATCAGTAATAGCAGATTTCCAGGCCTGAAGAGCATTGTATGCCGCATTGAGTTTCGACACCTGTGGAGCACCGGCTGATGGAGTATTTGGACCGGCGTTTATACCTCCACCCACCCAAACGCCGCCGCCGCCGCCGCCAACTCCAACCCCAACCCCAATGCCACCACCTACACTGACTGCAGCCTCAATAACAATTAATCTGAACAAAAAAATTGCTAGAATCAAGATTTTCTCCATGTTCAGTACTGTAAAATCTTTGATAGGATGACCTATTTCATTTGTAGAGTTGAGAGGATTTGGTTAATGCATTGATGGTGGATAGGATTAAAATTGATTTAATTTTACTGTTTATATACATATTCACCTTTTCGTGGGACTCAATTATTTTTTACAGTATTAGCCGCCTATTATATTTTGGAAAAATCCAACCCTAATGTCAGATATCATAAAATTTACAATATCCTAATCATTGTACATATAGCATGTTTGTTATAATTTTTCACCATCTTCATTTTAATTACACGTTCTCTGATTAAAATAATATTACAAACAAATTTAAAATTTTTCATTTTCTCCGACAACATATCCTCTCATCAATCGCCGTTCCAAAATTTATAAATTCAATAAAATGGGCCCAAACAATGACTAAACAAAACAAAAAAAATGTATATATATAGTTTGCTGTTGAGCAGTAAAATTCAAGACGTACCATGAAAGTAGAATACAGCTTTTTCTTTCCTTTTACTTCAGTACTTGACCAGTCAATTGGTGGAACTTGATTTTGGGTTAACTAATTATGTATTATGATTAGTACCTTACTGTAGATTTTGTGGCTGAAATATGAGCACTTAAACAACAACAACTTACGATACCTAATTGCTTCAAAAATCGTCGACATGGACATTTTCCAACTGGAGTCTTTAAATGATTAAATAATTTGAATTTTAATGTATTTTAAAAGATTATAATTTCGTGAATTTGAATAAATAAAAGTAATTTTTTTCTTCTTTTTTCCTTTTATAGTTTGGGATTGATCGATCGACATGGTGGATGTGCACTGCTAGATTGTCAACACTATTTTCCTCGTGTGGAATAACTTTATGTTGTAAATTCAAAAAAGAAGCCATCAGCACAGCATTAATAAGGATATTTTGGATGTAAATTTTTTTTATAAGTTTTTGAAGTCTAAGCATGCCAAATCAGTATAACTATCTTTCTTCTGACACATCAACACAATTTGAATCAGTATCGAATCGAGAGATGTGGTTAAAAATAGGAAAAAAATTTGCTTCACATGCAAATTTATTTTATTGATAGAATTTATGATCGAAAATGAGTTTGCTAAACAAAAAAGAATATGTCCAGGACATTACCTAAATAAGATGACTCCTTCGGGAGCACGGAAAATAAGAAGGGGCGTGCTACTTGGTTCGGGACAGACCCCCCCACCCTCCAATAGGGGGCGCAAAAGTTTGACCTAGGATTTAATCTCGGGCCAACTAGTTTTGTTCAAATAGGAATATGATGGCACCCCTTAATCCCGGGCCAACCAATTTTGTTCAAATAGGAATATGAATTGCCTATACAGGGCTGGACAAATGAAAGCTAATTTTTTTAAAGATATACTTATTTATTTACAAGTAACTTGTTGGTAACTTTTTAAACTTTAGTCAAACATGTACTCACATGTGAATAATGACATGTTGGCTGGCTGTGTATTAATTGAGTACCACAATAATTATACCTAATAGGCCAATAGGAAGGTGCCAAATGGTTTGTACTGTTTATATGAACATAAACAGCGGGAGATAAAAGAATTATCTATTTTTGCTTCAAAAAGAAGCATAATTTATATGTATTTTTCAAAACATTTTTCCTCGTATACCTATTCCATTTATTCTATTAAAGTCCAGCACGGAGAATTTTATAATTGAATGGCGATAAGATTAGTTCACTCGTAACTTCATCAAAGAATATTCTTAAAAAACTCAACTACTTAAGGATGCCAAAATAATCCGTTATATTCGATACTCACAACCTTCACCCCAAATGGGATGATGATTTCCCTCCTAATCAGGGTCGTTGCCATGAGATGAGTACGTTAAAATTGATTTCAAAATATAATTTTTTTATCACACAAGAAAATAATAATCATCATTTTTAAAGGAAACATGAGTTTTCATACAATTTGAAAAAAGTAATGATTTTTAACAATTGAAAACATTAAGGGTGTGTTTGAGTCACATTATTTTGAAAGAATGTATTCTGAAATAGTAGATTGATAGAGAATGTGTGGTTGAATAAGAAAAAAAAAATTATTGATGTGATGGAAAATATTATTTTATTGAAGAATGTGTGGTTGAAAATAAGTACAAGAATGAGAATGAGAATTTTAATGTGTAATAAACATGGGCTAAGAAATAAAAAATAAAAACAAGTGGGGAGGTAAACGGGACAAGGAAGGACATGTTTCGCCATTCAAACCGAGTATGGGTGCGGGGCAAGATGATAAAAATATCCAACGAGACGGAAGACAAGAAAGGATGTCCCGACAGCTCCACCCTGTCCCATCATGTTGCCATCCTATAACTACTTTTCCTGTTCATTAAGTTCGCACCAAGGACAAAAGACAAGAATAGTTTCCTAGTCAAATCACATTCATCACTTTTGTGTATACCAGTTTCTTTGGAGTATTCTTAGGACCAAAGCACAAAAAATTTGATTAACCGGAGAACTTACTTTTAAAAAAAAAACTTCTCGATGTTACGTTAGCGTTCTCACAATTAATCATTTCTCTATTGACACGTTAAACTTTAGCTTTCAAAGTCTCGTTGCTTTTCATTTTCTTCCCAAAATTATTAGCGCTCATGTGAATCTGATTCACCTAACTTGGGAAATGTGTGGAGTTTTAACTAATGTAAGCGCAAATTATTGCGAAAGAGGTTCAATATGTGTTTCTTCCATGGGTAAATGTCATGAAAATAAAGCATATTAATTTTAGTGGTTGATAGTGCAATTTTAACCTCTAATTGGGATTTGTGTGGGCTGCCGTCTTCTTTTGTTTGGAAAAAAAAACCCAAAAAGAGAAGAAGAATGGGGGAAGAGAAGGTTTTTTGTATTTTTTTTATTATAAATCGTAAACTCATTCAAGAAATAATATCTTGAGATAAAAGATTAACATTGAAGTTTCGGAGTTTCTTTAGTCTACACGATATGAAAAGGAGAAGAGAAATCATGTTGTGCAAGAGCGTGAGCTACAATATTTGCCTTTATCCCTTGACAAAGGAAGGAATTAATGAAATGAAAGAACACAATGAATTAACAACACAAGTTATGGTAGTCTCCTTGCTAGGTGTGAGCAGAAGAATAGTACCGAACCGAGCCAACTAGTTCAGTTCAATTCTGAGCATATTTTTAATTGATTTTGGTTCTCTAAACCTAGAATCGATCGGTTTCGATTTTTAGTTTTGGACCCCAAAACCAAGAAACGGAAGCATTAAAACTTCTTTAATTTTTTTTTTAGAATTTGTTAAAAAAAACAATATTTACTATTGACCCAATTAAGTAAGTAATCATTTTTTTCTATTTTTTCGCTGAACTAAGCTCTTTCTTTTTCAAAAGTTTTGGTTCTGAAATCAAATATCGAACCAAATTGGAACCAAATGGTTCGAGTTCTGATTCGGTTTTAATACTACAAATGGAACCAAATGATTTCATTATCAAAGTCATTGATTTTCGAATCGATGCGATTCTCAACTAGAAATGAGCCACTCCCAACCCCGTTCTAATCTCAGTTGTCTGGATCGCTGGGTTGCTTAATCGTTTCCTATATTTAATTAGTTTAAATTTTCATTATTCGTTCTCAATTTTTAATTGGTTTTAAATTCTCGATTATTAAATTTTTGAAATATAAAAGGCATTTAGACATATACAAAAATATTTGTAAATTAATTTCACTGATACTAAAATCTTAATGAGCTAAATAAGGAATACCCGTGCAACAATTCTGAATTTTTAAATATTATGAAGTCCCATTTTCTAGATCATAAAAACAGAGAAACTTCACTTGAAAGTTGGGTACATAATCACTTGTGCAAAGAGTATACAGAAAAAAAAAAAAATCTTTAAGCAGATAAAAATTGTTCTCATATATTCTAAATTAAAAAGAAAAATTAGAAAAACAACAAGAAGAACAATATCAACCCTGGAAGCTATAAAATTAAAGCAAATGATATGCACCAACTCCAATAACAAAGGTTTTCAAGAGAATGGCTACTCGATTCTAATAGAGAGAAAATACCTATTCAATAAACTTCTTAGCGTGGACGAATTTAGTTGAAACTCGTCTATTTCTATTTTGTAGTGAAAAAAAAAAAAAAAA
>CAIGRP010015799.1:24705-44634 GCA_903798385.1 Fraxinus cuspidata
AAAAAAAAAAAAAAAAAGACGTGTGGACTTCACTAGGTTATCACTTTATAAGAGGGTGTTTGATGAATATTATTGAAAAAATAATACATTTTAAATAGTGATATGATGAGAAATATGTGATTAAAAAGTAAGAAAATATTAATTTGATGAAAAATATTATTTTATTGAAAAATGTGTGTTTGAAAATGACTTTTAAAAAAAATGTTTGTCAAACAGGGGTAAAAATTATTCTCAATGCAAAATATTTATTCTCCACTCACAATTGAGAATTGAAATGGTTAGAGAATAATTCAACCCATTCGACTGAAGAATTCGAAAATAATCTTAATTTATCTAGAAGTTTCAATTTATTCGAAAATGAACTTAATTTATCTAGATGTTTGAATTTATTATTAGGTTTTGCACTATAATTTTTGTTAAGGGGCACCACATTTAAATTGCAATGAAAGTCACGTGATTTGTTCATTTTGAAATTTATGTCCTTAACTTTTTTTTTTTCGGATTTTTGTTTTCAAAATTTTTTATTAATTAGGACATCTTAGCTCTGACGGTGGTCAAAAAATTCTTCATGAGTGAATAAAAAGATTTTTTTATCTTTCATATTTTTAAATAAGCAAGATAAACAATAAAGACAACAATTTGATAAAATATTTTCCCATGCTAATTGAATATTTTGGACGATAACGGTTATCAGATGCAAAATATGCAGTTAATTGAAAGTTAAAGATAAGAATGAGAAGGAAAAAAAAAGATAAAAAGTTGAAATGTAAATATGAGCAAAATTAAGAACCTACATGAAGTCAAGCAGGTATTCTTAATTCCCATTCAAGAATGTAAAATGGTTTATATGATTGAAAACAATCTTAAATAGTTTGTGAGAGATTTCATTGTTATAAATGTGAAATGTTGAGGATTGAAGTACTAAAAATGAAAATTTGGAGACCTACTTTTTTTATTTTATTAAACATTGAGGATCTGATTCACAGTTTTTCAATAAAAAATCCTCATATTACTTAACAGCTAATTAAGATTATTGAGGGAACTTATTCACCATTTTTTTGAAAGCTACGTGTTTGGCTAAGCCTCAAAATTTTACTTATAAGTTATTATAAGAATTACTTTTTTATTTATCAATGTTTGAAATATATAAAATACTTCATTTTAATTCAAGTAACTATTTCACTCAAATTAAATTATACATGTTTGTGAACAATTAAAAAATTAATTATTAGCTTCGCCAAACATGTCTCAGAGAAAAAAAATAAAAAAAATAGAAAAGAGATAAACAGAAAGGAAAGGCAAGTATTTGACTTTCGATTCCCTTGGCCTCTCCATTCATCAAACTTGAGTTTTTGTTCACAATCTCACTCCCAAAATACTCAATTTCCTCCCCAAAATACTGCCACTCTACAATCCACTCTCGATTATCGTTAGTTTCCTCTAATTTCTGAACTATTTTGCTTCCCAACTCTTACTTCACTTTAATTTTGGTTAATCACCCATATATAATCAATTAATTTACCAATCATGGCATAGATCGATTGAGTTTGACAATCTACAATGGAAATTTCAGGGTTTGGTTCATAGATTGTGCTGATTAGGTTTTCATTTCATTATCCCCACTTTTTCAGTAGTTTTGACTTAATCAAATCAATTTAGTAGGATTTTTTGGTTTTCCGATTGTTAATATTGATCGCGATGAAGATTGAGCAACTGGATGAACCGATCGATTATAGTATCGATACCAATTGGAGTAAGAATAATGATGATGATCAAGAAAGAAGGCTGATCACAGTTCCGGTGGATGCTAAAAGAGCTATAGTCGGAGCTGGGGCTCGGATCTTATTTTACCCGACCCTTTTGTACAACGTTTTTCGCAATAAGATCCAAGCTGAGTTCAGATGGTGGGATCAGATCGATCAGGTATAGGGCATGACACTAATTTGCTATGTGTAGACTGTATTAATCTTATTTATTCATCGGTGCTTCTCTATTAATTTTTAATTTAGTGTTTGGAATTTTCTTGTTTTTGTGAGTGCGTTACTATTTATGTGCAAGAAAGCATCAAACACATTTCTTTCATGATGATAAGGGTCAACATAAATTAGATTTCCCTTTGAATTTGTAGAACTCAAACAACTGCTTGCAGAAGAATGTTGTTTTTCTTAAAAAAATAAAGAGAGAGAATAAAAAAAAAAAAACACCATTGATATTCAGTGCCCCCCTCATTGTCAATTTCGATGGCACCCAACACCGATGTCAAGTAAAATATTATCTAAAAAAGCTACCACTTTTGATTTATAATTTGAAAATATTATCACATTTTTGAATTTTTTTTTGGGTCTTGCAAATAAGTCTAATCAAGTTGAGTTTATAGTGGATATTTGGATGTTCTTCTTAATCTGATTATAACCTTGTTTTCTGGACTATGCTATAGAAGCCAGGAAAAAGGGTCTCATTGCTACTCTTTTCTTCAATTCATTATGTTTATGCAGTTTCTCTTGTTGGGAGCTGTTCCATTTCCAAAGGACGTGCCTCGGCTGAAGCAGCTTGGAGTTGGAGGCGTGATTACTCTTAATGAGCCCTATGAAACTTTGGTATCGACATCTTTGTACCATGTAAGTGGTTATTAGATATTAGACATTGTTTTCCTTCCTGGTGTTGGATATTATCAATTACCATGTACATTATTATTCTGGGTTAAAACTGAAACTTTTTGCCAGTATTTTATTACCACTGATGGAATTCGATGTAGTTGGTATTTGCTGTCTGTAAATCAATGTTCTTTTGTTGTGGTTCTTATAATAATAAGATTTAACGATATTGATGCAAAATTGATATGTGAATATGGTGCACAAGTCCATCTTATATTATTTTTAGATGACTGATTAATTTAGTTTCTGCTGAAGCTTGGTATCAGTGTTACTTGTTTTTTCACATCTCTTTCAGGCTATCCATGCCCCTTGGGTAGATTCTTAGGAACGATTGGCCAACGTATATCTGAAAAGGCTGGTTTTCTTTGGGAGTATTTTAATTTGCCTTTGAAGGTCAAACTTTCAGATGGAGTGTTGGGACCTATTCCCAACTGATTAAGCTTTCTCAAGTTAATTTACTTTTGTCACAACTCTATTTTTTTGATCATGTTTTTCTCATTTTTCTGTCTTGGCATCTATAACCATATAGCTATATCATTTTTGCTTTACCTAGTGTTGTTGAAATGTGAGTACTGATCTTTACCTCTGAAGTAAATTGTGTAGATAGTAAAAAAGATGATTTATTGTACCTATGGTTCATGTTGAAGTCGTGTTTGTGGTGCTTTGGATAAATGATATATTCTGCAGTGACGTATCATGATGAAGTTGTGCAAAACAATTTGAAAGAATAATGATAAATACTTTTCCGTTTTAGGGATGGCAAAGTGCGCTTCCCCACCTTGAATGGGGCTGGGATACCCACAGTTATTTAGTGACCCAGAGTGTCTAGGGTTTGGGCAAGGAGTGCATTTTGCCATTCCTATTCCCTTTGTGCGTTATGGACTGCACTTATTTAGACAAGGATTGGTCCTCTTTGAGGCTGTACATTTGTTTCCTTGAACAAATGAATTTGTGCATTTGAAGAAGCATTACATATATCAACGTCAAAACAAATGCAAAGGATCGATTTAGTTTCTTTCATCACTTTATCCTCACATTGCTCTTGCTTTATTGTTCCCAGGCTCATGAGATCGACCATCTAGTGATTCCGACTAGGGATTATCTTTTTGCTCCATCATTTGCTGATATCAACCGAGCGGTAGATTTTATCCATGGTAGGTAATCTTCAATGTTGTCTTGTTCTATATTTGTAGAGTATGATGTTGTTTTCGTACTTCATCTTTAATTATTTCCTTCTCTTTTTGGCTACAGAGAATTCTTGCAGCGGTCGAACAACATATGTCCACTGCAAAGCTGGGAGGGGACGGAGCACAACCGTTGTGCTCTGCTATCTGGTGCTGTTCCTCTTTCTGAAATGGACTTATAATTTTATGTTACACAGCAATTTAACTTCCATATATTTTTGGTTTGGCACAATTGGTGAACTGGGTTGATATGCAGGTTGAATATAAGAATATGAGCCCTGTTGCTGCATTTGAATATGTTCGCTCCAGAAGACCCAGGGTCCTTTTAGCTCCTTCCCAATGGAAGGTGAGCACAGAAAGTATACCAGTTTACAAATTAAAATTTCATTTAGGATCTAACTAACTAAATTCCAACATATTTGTTTACTGGATAAAGATTAGTTTTTTGAGGTTTCTGATCATGACTTCATCTGCTTTCCAGGCAGTCCAAGAATATAAGCAGCAGCGGATGTCATCTCGCTTAATCTGTCCCTCGGGAGACGCTGTAATTATTACGAAAGCAGATCTGGAAGGGTATCCTAATGATTCTGGTAAGGTGCTTGCAATTGTGCCCAGAATGCCGAGGACTAATCCCATGATGGCTAGGTTATCCTGCCTCTTCGCATCTCTAAAAGTTTCAGGTGGTTGTGGATCTGTCACAAGGCAGATGACAGAAGCACGTGCGTGCTAGTTCCCGACCCTTTTACAAGTGAATCGTACAGAGGAGCATGGTGCATGTAAGTTTCACTAAGCTTTATTACATTTTCAAACCCTTGTATGTATTTATAAGGAAAATAAGGAATAATGACGGAAATTTGAAGACTTCTTCAATGTTGTATATACTAGTAGTTCTGTTTGTGCATATTTCTATGGGATTTTGCTTTCCATATGCAATGGGATAAGATTTTAGTTTCTTTTTCTTGTTTTAACATTTCAGCTATGGAGTTCACTTTAACAAAAGATCTTCAATTTCATTTTTAGAAAGAAATACGTGGCTTGTTTAGCAGAGTTGACTCCATGACATCTAATTCTACAATATTAAATTTTGAACCATTCTGCTGTCCAGTTTGGTCGAGGAGTGTGCATCAAACAAGCGCTACAACAAAAGTGACAACTAAAGTGGTCTATTGTAACATTCTTAGAGCATCTCTGAATACAAAATACTCTTTACCTTAGAGAGTTAATGCTTAAAAATAATTTGCAAGAGATTTTCTATTTTAATTTCTTAAAATAGAGAGTGAATTTGGACTCTCTATTTTTAATATAAAATGATTACATTTAATAAATTACATATTTCAATACGCTATTTTTTAAACTATTCAAATCACAATTAAATTGATTGGTAAATTGATATATAAAAAATTATTTTAAGTAAAATATAAGAGAAATCAATAAATGTTACATAAGAAAAGCAAAATAAGAGCTAAAATAGAAAGTTTGTGAGTATAAAATTTCGACTCTCTAAATTTAAAGATACTATAGATAATACATAAGATGTTCTTTATAAACAAATAGTCTCTTGAAAATGCTCTAATAAGTGTGTGTTGTCATTAGTTAACGCAATTGAGTTTTGACAATATTTTTTTAATGTATATCACGAATGTTTTCTTTCGTAATGTTCCTTGACCGTTGCAAAATATTCACATAATCATGTTTTTTATGATGTTCATGGAACGTTGTTAAAACCTCATCCTGTAACAACGTTTCCTGCCTATTGATGAATAATTAATATGTGATTCTTTTACTACGTTGATTGAATGTTGTTGCGAAAAGGCTCTTTGGAGACGTTCGTTGTCTGTTATTAAAACCTTTAAAAACAAGCTGTGAACATTGCAAACAATTAATTATGACAACGTTATTTGAAAACCTTTTGCATCGGTCTTTGAATATTATTGTATCATTTTACTTTGCGACAATATCGAAGCTCGCAACATATGTTCGAATGATGCGAAATGCTGTTTTAGTTGTAGTGATAGTTTTTTTATTAGTATTAACAGATTAATTAATCAAAATAATAAGTTTAGAAAAATTTTGTGGAAATTAATCACTTATATGGGAAACTAATAGTTCATAATGCGACTTCATTACATTTATTTATTTGTGAACATGACTAAGTTGCTTTGCTTTGGCATTCGTAGTAAAGCAGCCAATGCCCCCATTATTTTTCACTCTCTCAAAGAGAATTATATGGAGAAGTGTTAATTGGAGCGATTTTACATAATTAGTGTTGAGAATTTATTTAATATGTACAACAGAAAATAAATTATTTTTCAATTTCTACCAAGGATTTGCTTTGTATTTAGATAGAAACTATGATAGAAAATAAATTATTTTTCAATTTCTACCAAGGATTTGCTTTGTATTTAGATAGAAACTATGATAGAAATTATACATTTTGTAAATTCTGTAAATTTCTTTATTTATCTTGGAATACGAACAATCACGATATGCAATCCACAATTGTCAAATTGTTCAGCCTTAATTGAAAATTCACACAGAGAACATGAATGAAAAAATTAGGATTTTTTTTTCTTATGCTAACAAGAATATGAATTATATTATGTTTTATTTTTCTGAAACCCTAATGACTTATTAATATAAGTTAAAGTGAGCTTGACCGGTCTCTTAAACTCAATCCAATCCAATATTTAATTAATCCAATTAATTAAATTATGTCCATGAATTAATTAATTCATGTCTATTAACAAGCAACCCAATCAATTATTTGTACAATACTTGTTAATAAATTAATTGATAAATCTCATTCTTCTAATTCTTCTTTTGTGTGTGACCCATCATGTTCCCGATCACAATACCTAACAATGTGAATTATTATTTTGATCTAATCAAAATCAATAAATTAAAAAACCTCATTTTAATTTATCATCAATTCACATCCGTCGTCTCAAATTGATATATACCAATGTGTTAGGGCAATACACGTGACGGAAAATTTCACGTGATATGACAAAATCAAATTTGTTCGTTTACCGTGAAATTATAATTCATTCGTGAATATGATCCGATCAATTACGAGATATGGATACATGTTAATCTCAATTATCGATCATGTCTTTCATCCCACTATTAATCAATTAAGTCGAAAACTCTTTTTTCGACTTATGAGTACACCTTAGCCAATGATTTCATTATCAACTTAACTGAATGAAATGTAGATCATAATCTCTTACTATCTAAGAGTGACGAATCATATTTTGATCATTCACAACCTTCATATAATTCTTAATATACCCGAATGATGTATTTGGAAGAGCAACATCCAACATCACTAAAGTATGTGTTCTCATATAAGGTACTATGATAACGTCAAGTTAAATGATCAATTCAACTATAGAATATTAGAGATTAACCACTGACACTCATATAGTTATCCATGTGGAATCTCTCAAGCGAGTCTCCAATATTTTGTTTTATAACATAACATACACGTCCATGTGGAATCTCTCAAGCGAGTCTCCAATATTTTGTTTTATAACATAACATACACGTGTTCATTTAAGTGTTCCACATTTTAACTTGTGAAATCAACTACTTACTTTATAAGTAAGAAATGCCACACGTGATGGTCTATCTGTAATAACGATATTCGTATCTTGTTATTACATACGACTACGGACAATTTAAGATTCATTCATATGTTGTGATTAATAAATTAAAAAGCCTTAAATCTACAGATTCTAATATTTAATTTATTAGAACATTAATTCAATTAAATAATAGATCTTGCCATAAATATGCATCAATTATAAATTAAAAGTGTTTATGTTCAAAATTGATTGGACCTAACACTTTCAATTAGAACGAGCCTATAAATTTTAAGTTATAAAAAATATATAAACAAGAAATGAGAGTATATATTCATGACAACTGAAGATAAGAATACATTAAAGGAATTTTGACTTAAATAGACATTTAAAATTTACAAAATGATATGATTTCAATAAATGTAATACAAGAGTTAAAAATAGGTAGAATTCAATATAATTGTGTGTTTAAAGTGTGCACGACTTAGAAAAAAGCTTTTTCTCGAGAAACAATTATTTTTAGGCAAGTGAAACTATACTAACTCGAGGAAGGTTTCTAATCATTATTATGGCAACTATGTTTTGGGATGGAAATGAACGAAACCGTATACCTTATTATGGCACAATACCCCTTAGCATTTACTGATTTACATATTTTGTGGGATATTCACCTTTCATTTTGGTGCAAAATTCCTCTAAATTACCCAAACCTCGAGTTTAATTGGGACTCGTTTGTACTTTTTAAAAAAAAATTGAGATTATGATGGCAACTAATTGATTATTAAGCCCCTATTCGACAGTCATGCTTTTGAGAAAATAAAGTTTTGTATAGTGATTTTTAGGATAATATGTGATTAAAAAGTAAAGAAATTTTGAGTTTATGTCCAAAATATTTTATTATATTAATGTATAGTTGAAAATGAGTATGTAAGAAACATAGATTTAAGCAATATTTTGAAAATTAACCCGGTCATCGACCTGAAAAAAGTGAAGGGTCAAAAGGTTCAATCATGATTGAACCGAAATCAATAAATAAATACACTCAAACAATAAAGTACTATGAAATCAATATATATTTTTTAATTTTCATATTAATAATTCAAAGTAAATATATTTTTGTTAATGAGATTCGATATCAAGTGTAATTTAAATTAAATTTGAAAATTAAATAAATGAAAAGATGGAAATTGTTACAATTTAGTTAGTTTGGATTCCAAATCATTTATTGGACTTGGAAAATGGTTTTGATGGGTATTTTAATTTTTTTGCTATATTACTATCCCATATTGAAAGTTATAAAAATGCTTGAAAGAAGTGAATCTATAATACCACTATCATATTTGAAAGTTTATGAAATCATTAGAAATTATGGTGTATGAGGCCCATTGATATAAAGAAAGTTAATGCCATCCAAAATTCATCTATGGACCTTTGATAATGATGGTGTATGAGGCCCATTGATACAAAAAATTAACATTTTAAAATTAAATATTAATAAAATTGTCAATGAGTCATCAATTCATGGTTAGACTAACCGGTTCAATGGGTTTCGAGTGATTTTTGTGCTTGTTGGTTAATCGGGCATGAATGACCTAGTTTTGGATCCAGTTTTCAATTCTATCAATTGAATCGATAAGGTTGGACTTGTTTTGATAACATTAGTTTTAATGGTATGGTTGTCAAATAGAGGCTTAAAGAGGAGGGTAAATTAATCATTTTATTATAATTTATGAAAAAAGGGATGAATATGTAGTATTTCGCAAGTTTGGATAATTTAAAGAGAGTTTTGAGCCAAAATGAGAAGTTTAGGATGGTATTCTACAAAACGGTTAAATGTTAGATGATGCATTGTGCCAGTTACCCAAAGATAAATAACCATATTTGGGAGAATCCAAAAAAAGTGGTTTAGGCCATGTGATATTCCAAAAAAAAAAAAAAAAGAAGTGGATTAGCCAAACTCTTCCATAAAGCGAATGTTGACGGGACATCTCATTTTCTATATTGCATGTGGAAAGTGACATTTTCTTCTCTTCTATATATGCACCTCCCCTTGGTACAACCTTCATTTTTAGTGTGTGGTTGTCTCCTATTATTGTAAAAGAAATGGAGTAATGAATAATATTTTTTGAAGTATGTGTGGTAGAGAATCTAACTGTAAAAAATAATATTTTGAAATAATGGGAGACAAACGGGGCCCTAGATTTTCCAACAATATTTATCTAAGCAAAATGATACAAATCACCCCTTTTTTTTGGTTTTGAAATATATATTTATTTATTTTAATAAAACCAATCTAGGTGGCAAGATTTGATGAATAACAAGTTAAAGTAGTTGGATTCAATGAGTTTGGACGGTCTTTTTTTCGACTAGTGCTTTGATTCAGACGAAAACTTTGAAAAGTATATATTATATAATGAGACGCATTCAATTTTAGACTACGATAAAGAGACATGAGAAACATGTTTTTGTATTATTGCTTAGCTTTCTTATTCTCCATGTCTTTCAATGTGGCCTATTCTAACTTTCCCCTTTTTTTTTCTCGAAAGCAAGCCTAACGCTCTCCAAAGTTTGTACTTTTCTTTTTATTACGATAAGTTTAGGAAGTCAAGTCTAACGTATTTTTTATTCATATTTCGTAGGATCCACGTCTCCTACTCAATTATTACCCACATATTTCACAAACCCACAAATTACAATCATTTAAAATTTTAATTTACTCACTTACCAGCGTCACACGCATTGTATTACTTAAAAATTCATAATACAAATAAAATAAACACAAAAAACTTATCCTGTCAAAATACGGGGGTTCAAGAACTACACTTCATTTTCGTTATTTCTCATCGCCACTCATCTAACGCATCGAGTAAATTTGTGGCCGAACTTCAAACTCGAGAAGTTAGTTTTGTTCATAAATGTAGCCAAACACATTTCCCCGACGTATTCTCTTGCCTTGAGTAGCCTACCCAAGAATCAACTTGTTTCATCAAATAAATGAGCTGTTGGGTAGATTCTATTCATTTTAAGATCTAAAAGATTATTCTTGTCACGTTTCTGAGTTTTGAAATTTTAATCCATATTCCATTGAGAAACTGCGATGAAGTTGCATGTTTATTACATGCACGTCCTATGAGAAAAAAAACACAGATGCATGTCACCTCAGTTTCTCTCTCTAGGAATATCAAGCATATCCCTTCTATTACAATATGCAGAAACATCTAGCATCTGGAATAAATAAAGCAATAAAGGGCTTTTAACAGTAACGAGAAACAAATGGCACTGTCTTATTAAAAAGGTGAAAAATATTATTCTTATAAAAAAAAAATTGATTTAAAAGGTATACTATGGTTTGCATGTAGTATCCGAACATGCACGCATGTATCGATCTGTGTCTATCACAGTAATATTTCCGAGCATCAAATGAGGAAAACGACAATTTACAAGGTTGGATAAATATTACCTTCTACTAAGATGGCTTACATGAATTATATTGGTGATTAGGTGACTCATATTTTTGTGCATCAATGCTAGTTGATGGAGTGGAAGGGGATGGATGAATAGGTCTTGTTGGAAAATACGGGTCATGAGTCGTCTATGTGGAGTGACCTAATCCACAAAAAACTAAAAAAGTTAGAGGGGGTGGTTTGAACTTGAAATTCAAACCTAGAGCTCTCTATAACCATTCTTAACTCTCATACAACCTCCATTGGTTATTGCATAAACAAGAGAGAAAAGATGGCAAAAAAAAAAAAAAAAATGATGAAATTCATGTGAAAATAAACCAAAATTGAAAAGGTCCTAAAATTACTATTTTCACATGAAAACTAAGGCACTTAAATTGTGGATAATAATCTCATTCTATTGTGATCGAGATTAGGACTATTGGAGAATAAGAAAATGCAGATTTTGAAGTTTTGAAAAGTAATGTGATTTAACCATTAAAAAAATCTAAGGATTCTTGACCCGTAATTTATGATTAGACATACTTCAAATTACTTCAGGTTTGAACTAGTAGCAAAATCGACTAGTCCATTAGGTTAGGCGCAGGTAAGTTTGCAGTGTGGGGCAGAATCCCTGGGTACGGTAAGACATTGTAGGGGTAATTTTGAGTTAGGGTTATATATAAACAACATATTGCAACCATATTCGAAGTTACTGGATTATTCACGCCGTATAAGGAACTGAAGCATATTATTGAACCACTTAAATTTTTATGTTTGTTTGTTCACATTTACATGACAATTATCAATTAGAAAAGAAAATAATGATCAAATTTACAATGAGCCTATCTTACGATAACAAATAATTTTTAAAATGGAACAATTATCATAAGACTATGCATCTTCTCATTTACTCAAGGCTAGAGGAGTTGTTAGTTGTTAGAATTCATTTGTCATAATCTAACAGTCGACTTTGGTGACAGTATTTCACAAAATGATAATCATCAAACCTTTTAAATTTCGGTGAATTTTCAATGCCGAATTTCTCATATCATTTTGTGTGCTTATATTTAATATAAGAGTGTCGCGGGTGGTGCCAACCGTATTAACACATGCGGGTCGATCTATTCTAAGAACCATTTTCCGACAAAAACACGAAGTATTACAAACGAAAAGCATAGTTTTCCTGGGCACTTAATTTAATCTAGTCCTCCTCATCACGGAAAAAAAAGTGGATTCGGTCTAATTCTTAAACCAAGAGTAATATCGGCAGAGTCACTTTACTATTGAAAGCCATTAAATATTTTCTCCAAATCTCAAAAGAAGTGTGACAGTAGGCATACAATTTATACATTTATTGATACAAATCCATTTCTATAAGGGAAACCATTCTACTTTCCCCTTGCAAGTATTCCGCTACTCAAAATATATATACAAAGTTTTATATTTTCTTTGCAGTATTTGACCAATATTTTCTTGTAAAAACAAATTATAAAAATAAACTGAAAAAAGGAAGAAAACAATAATAAGAATTACAAGCATAAAGATAATATAGTAATCATCATGGTGATGATATTCATGCAGGAAGAATATTTGCTTCAAGCCTTTGTTCCTTGTAATATTTGTGCAGCCTTCTTGATTTCTTTAATTCCCTTTCTCTTTCTTTCCTCTTTTCTATTCTTTGCTTTCCTTTACCAACATGGAACTTATTGAACAGTTAATTCAGTTGAGGCATCAGCCCTGCAGCAAGGAATTAGAGGAGAAAAAGATGGATAAAGGGACATGTATGTATGTGAATTGTCCCTATCTCTGCACTTGTTTGGAAAAGAACTTAAGGAAGGTTTCAAGTAACTAGAAATGATCGAGGCAATGATTTTGTCTGCTCAATGTGTTATGCATCTTCTTTCATATAGTACTGTTGCCCCTACCCGTGATGATGATTATGATCCGGGTTGTCCGGGTCAGGCCAGAAGGTTGAGTACTTCAGCCATTCTGCTTCTTGCGCATTTATCGATGATTCCTGCTGTGACAATTCAAAATGAGAGTGTGTCAAGTTTTGGGTGTTTTTTCAATATCATTGAACATTTAAAAGTTTCACCTCATCTAAAAATTTAAATTGTTATAAAAATTAGAAGCTTATTTATTTAAATCTTACCATCAACCCACCTCAAAACATGTAGGAGGCCTAACACGTGTACTTTACATAAACAAGCGGTGACGAAACTTGAGCCCATTACCGACTACCTCCTCTAAAAACTCTCTAACAACTAGAGTTTTATACAAGGGAGTTCAACAATTAGTGTTTAGGGGCAGGAGAAGAAGTTTTGTTTAATATTTTTGAAAGAAAACTGAAAAAACTGTCTCTTTCTTTTTCTCTATGAAATCAAATTGTTTCATCGTGTTATATTAACACTTATTTCTTTCTTTCCTAGGATGCCACATGGGAAAAAGTTTTGGACCACTGTCTTCTTTTTCATTTTTCATTTGAAGGGTGATAGCTCAATTTTTGTGATCTTTACAATATTCTTAATTTGTACAGATTGTTGGGATTCTTCTGTTAATTAGTGTTAGTAAGAATTCAAACTTAAAAAACAGCCTTAGAAAAGGTTAGAGCTCCATTTTTATAACTTTTATTGTTCAAAAGTAGGGGAAAGGAGGATTCTTGTTGCTGCTTCCACGATTGACGGCTTTTATATGCGCATTGGGTGCTATTTTCAGTTGCATAAACATGCATGGCAGAAACAAGAAAGAAAAAGAATAACTTGCATGGACGAGATATAGAGAGAAGAGATTCTCGAAGATATTTAAACAAATGAACGTGATTCCCGTTGAACTTTTGGATTTGATGGTTCAATACGGAGAAAAAATGTTGAGTTATCAGTCCATCACCCGTCTATTAAAAGTGTGCTTGTGTTACACCTTTAATAAAAAATAGATACATGCAAGGATGCATGCTAATGACTAAATTTAAGTAAATAAATGCGTATTTTTCTGATGAAGATATTTTAGATAATAGAGAGCAGCCTCTTGGGAAAAAATACGAAAAAAAAAAAAAAAATAACGAGAAGAGATTAAAATCATATTTCTCCTATAACAAATTTTAATTCCCAAATGTCCATATTTAGTAGCATGGCAATATATTATTAAATCAAGTTTAAGGCAATGAAGACCTTCTAAAAACTAAATTGGTAAAGAAAAAGGGAGAAAAAGTAATAAAGAAAAAGACTCTATTTCCTCTCTTTAGATTTATTTTTTTCCTTTTTTAATGAGTCGCTCTCTTTAGTTTTATAATAATGACATATAATGCATATAAGTTGCTTTCATATAATTAATTGTTACTTTCTCTTTTTTTTTTTTTACACCGCTTAGTTGCCAATTCAACACATAAGAACCATGCATTTCAGAGTCAAAAAGTTTGTGTAATACTTACATCTTTCATGTCGGTTGAAGTGCAGGCCATTATAAGTTCCTCTAATCCTGATGCAGACCTTCCTCCTAATTTATGTTGAGGCTGCTGCTGCTGTTGATGTTGCTGCATGCCAAAAATATATATAATATATAAACATAAATGTGTGTGTGTGTGTGAGAGTGAGGTATATTCATTTAGAACCAACCAGATAACATAATCATATATAGGATCATGTATTGTCTGAAAAAAGACAAGAAATATGAAGTGAAAATATAATTCCTTGCTTGCAGTTTAGCTGGCATAGAATTGCCATCCCTAATCAGTTATTTGACTTAGCTATCATGGCAAGACTAAGCATGCCTTATAATCATGTGATTATACTAATATGACTTACTAACTCATTAACTTTCAAGAAAATGAGGTTTTTTTTCTTGGTTTACTTATTTACTTATAAGCAAGCATACTTACAAAGTCAATTTTTAATCTTATCCAAACTTGCACTTAGTTTCAGGAAAATGAGGCTTTTTATTCTCTATTAGTTGTAAGTTTCAAGAAAATGAGGCTTTCCCCCTTGATTTAATGTTATAGATTCCAATAAATTTGTCTTATTAGTTCTAAACTTTCAAGAAAATGTGGCTTATTTTCTTGATTTACCTGGAAACTTTCAGTTGGGAGCATGATTCTAGGGACGTGGAAGGAGTTGTCATCAAGAATATTAATGGAGGTGTGATGGAAGGAAGATGGAGGAATAATGGTGGAAATTGAGTGTGACGGCCTGCTGATGTGGTATGCTGTAGTTGCAATCTGATGATGATGCTGTTGGTGCTGTTCCTGTGGTTCATGAGTCAGGTGATGCTGTGGGATGTCACGCCCTTTGCACGTGCCTATGGCGGCCACCGCTGCGGCTGGAGCTTCCCTTGGTACTGAAGCCTCTCCAATTCCAGCCTGCAACAAAACTAATGAGATCAGTTCATCAATTATTGCTAGCTGGCTAGTCAGTTTTCAAGCTCCTAAATGGTCTTTATTCAGATAAATAGTTTCAATTTTCCTTTGCAAGTTTTCTTAGTAGCCAACTTAATGTAATTATCAAGAAAGTAAAGCTATTATTTTCACAGCAATTTGAATGCGAAAGAAGCCCTTTCACTCGATGTTGTTTTCTTTACAAAACATGTATTCATGACTGCTTACTTTGCTAAGAATACTTTGGGAGAAACAACAAAATGTATGATTTCACATATTGTTTTTGACAACAATACTTTTTCATTAATTTATAAGTAGAGAATATATTCTTTCGAATTAGTTCATCTAAAATCTTAAATAATTTCAACATGTCCTTCAAGTGCATACCAAAATTATATTTACTATTCAAAGCTAGCATAATTTGGCAAATGGGTAGGCGCAAGACAAGAACTTTTCACATTAAATCACCTTGTTAAAAGCTCAAAACAAAAGAAAGAAGAATATAAGAATATGTCGCAAAATGCTATAACAAATGGAATATATATATATACGTGATTTTAACCTTTACTTAAAATCACAGTTTGCCTACAATATATTCAGCATATTTATTTGGTTCAAAATATATAATCGATTTCATGAACTGCTGAATTCTGAGATGTAGAATGATTAGTGACATACCATATCAAAGGTTTTTCTAAATGGTAGAATATTGCTGAAATGATCTGCAGCTTTCAGATGCTGAATATCAATTGCACTGAAACTTGACATTGAAGCCCCAGCAGCAGCAGCAGAAAATTCATCTCTGTTAAGAATTAAATCCTTAGAAGACCAATTCCCACTATCTTTTCTGCTATTTGGATCACTATTTCCGACTTCAACGTCAGCAGCACCGCTACTTAAATTACTACTTTTTTCTGACCAATTGCATTGCCTTGGCTGAGTTTGATAGAATATTTTCGAAACAACAAGCTCCCCTTCTTTCTCTTCTTCATTTTGGCCTAAATGATATTGATGCATCACCCAATTTGTCTTTTCTGGTTTTCGATTTTTACCAAAGTTTGTGTACAAAACTAAGATTTTCTTGCATCCCTTTTGCTTCCCATTCACCATTACTGGCCTGGTTTTTCCTGTCTTGTGCCACCGGGTTTCGCCCCCTTGTAAGTCGCATTCGGTTTGGATTTTTCTTCTCTTTCTTGTGCCAGTAGTGTATGCCTTTGATGGTCTATGGAAGAAGTGCCTACTTAATCCATCTCTAGTTACTCCTGAAAACAAATCAAAGTTAGGTTTGCTTAGTTGGAACAAAATGAGAGACTAAAAAATTTCTCAAACCCTAAAAATCCTTCTACTACTATTTACAAGCAACATATATACAAATATAGAAAGAAAAGCATAACCTAACTTGCTGAATTGTGGTAGAAGTAACCTTCCATCCATATAAAAAGAAATTAGAGAGAGTAGTTGAGACCTGGAAGTTTTTCAGGATGAGTGTAGCAAATTCCATCTTCACCTTCAATAGTAGGAATGAACTCATCTATCAAAGGGTGTGATATCGAATCTTTCCCTTCTACTTTTGCTTCAAGGTGTTCAATTAATTCTTGATCGGTCGGATCAAATTTCACTCCGGCCGGTAGCCCTACCCAATCCTGCAAGCTCCAGTCAAGTTAAACAAAAATGATAGTAACAAAATTTACCTGGAAAAAGGAAAAGGAAGAGGAAAAGGAAAAGTAAAAAAAAAAAAAAACCCAATAATAGTTATTAAACTTACAAGTTTTCCTTTGGAAAAATAATATTCGAAGAATAAAATCAGTACAAAAATAAGCAAGAAACTAAGAATACTTCTTAATATTGTACTGATTCTTATTTGCCAATACGTACCGGCTTCCCTTCAAGCCTATGTCCACAACCAGGACACTGATTGGATCCACATAGTTGATGCTCCTCAAGCTTTGAATCAATAAGATCAGAACTGTTGACAGATCCCAACTGAGTATTCTTATTCATCGCTCTTCCCGATCGGGTATCGACCAAGATTTCTTTAAGAATCGCACCTTTCTGTAAGAAACCCTATAATTTCTTGTGTCTACTGATGGAACTTTGATGTATACAGATATTTTTTTGGACTGAAAGAAACAAAAGAATGAATTGGAAATAAAAATAAAAATCAATAGATGCATATAATCATATGAAGAAGAAATTCTTTAAAATAACAAGAAAAATATTTGGTTATTTTTTAAAAAACACAAAATTAAATCTTCAACTGAAAAGATTAAAAATAAAAATAAAAAAAAAATCTAAGAGAGATTAAGCCTGAAAGAGAAAATATTCTTGAAGAGAAAGAAGAAATGAAAAAGAAGAAACTGTGAAGGTGTGATTGAGCTATAAAACCTGCTGCTTTAACAATGGAAAACACCAGAATTGTTGCACTTTAACTGAAACCAGTGAGATAAAGGAAAAGGTACCTCATACCCTATATACCGCCTTTGAATCTCTTTGCTGATTTAAACACCACCTTGTAGCCGGTTTCTTCTCTGTGTGAGAGAGAGAGAGAGATATAAATACATACATAGAGGGAGGGGGAGAGAGAGAGTTATTTTTTGTTCTGTAAAGCTCTCCCTTAAGGTCTTCTTGACTGGTAAAGCAAAAGCTAAGAAACGACGTTCACGACAATTACTTGCAAACACACTCAAAAGCATAGAAACCCCAACTGTATATAAGTATCATAATTAATTAATTAATCCAACCCCATATCATATTAATATCTTTAATATTTCAATTCCCTTGCAAAGGGTTGATATCAATATTCATATTAGCTTGATTTGACATACTTATTGAAACCTGGAATTTTGAGTAAAAAAAGAATTAAATCAATAACAAAAAATGTGATTAAATTTTAAAAGAATATTTCATTTTAACCCATAAGAAAAAGCACTATAGGTTGAGAAAAATATATTCTTGATAGTACGTAATTGAATTTAATTTTGATCATTGTAACGAAGTTAGAAATTGATTTCTTATCTTCGCAAGTACACGCAAAATTTTGTCGACCAAAAAATGAGGACTTGAATACATTTATTATTTTCATAAGAATTAGCAAAAAAAAAAAAGCATTGAACTGGAGTGGTGATCATGGTTCTTTTGTCACGAATGTTTGAGAGAGAAAGTTAGATGTTTGCTTGATATGCAAGGCAAATGAGAAGCAGCGTACTTGATGGACCACCACCATCCCTTCTACTTAAATCCGTATTAAATATCTTTTCCATATAAAAATATATATTAAAACAAGACTTCAACACTAAGCTCTCTAATTAATTACATTAACTTATTCAATTAAAGACCTAAATTAGAGACAAAATATTGATTATTGGGTTTAATTTCTTTATTTCTATATTATTAAATTAATAAAGTCATTCTTTTTTTTAAAATTAATTTGGGGACAATTTTATGCACTTGGCAATCATATGACAATATCTAGTTACTACACATGAAAGAGTTAGACCCCACAATTCAGAAATTTGTGGTCTTTTAGAAAGAGTTTATTATATGCCCAAAGTTTAAGTTTGCATATATTCACGCGCGTATACCATTCTTCTTTTATGGTATAAAATAAACCTCTGTAGAAGATGTTAAATAGAAAATTTGTAAGGGAAAAATTTTAGTTAGGACACTAAACTTTAATTATCTAAAGTGGATTACTGAAATTCATTTTAATTTTAAATTTTACTACTTTGCTACGTTGTGTCGCCTACCATCACCCAAATTGATGGACGCTTCGTTGGCAGTCATACCAACGCAATTGTAAAATGAGAGTGATAGCAAAGTCTTTAAGTCAAAAGATCAAAACACATATTTTCATTTTATTTTAATACTTTTATAATGTAATGTTTTGTGAGTTCGCATACCATAAAAAGGTTAATACTTAGATGGTCTATAGTGGTATGGTTGTCACTTAAGTAATTTTCATTAAGTTGGTGAAATCTGAAACATGTTCCAATTGACATTAATTTGAAGTTCAATGATCCAAATGACACAAATTGAAGTTTAGTAATCAAATTGAGATTCTAAAAGTTTAGTAAAATTTTACCTCAATATGTTCATACACAAAACATTTGGTTTTGATGTCATTTCAACTTTTGAAATTCAATATATGTCGAAGTCACAACTTTTATGACCAAAGTAAGCTTCATCGAATTGTGAAGTTAATGATGAATGTTCCTATTTAATAAAAGGTAAGGTAGCGATTCAACTTTTCGATGTCATTTCAACTTTTGAAATTCAATATATGTCTTTGGTGAATGTTGATAGTAGATAGCTTATTGATTAATTTGATGCAAAGAAAAGAAAAGAAACTATAGATTAATTTATGAACTGCACTGGTAGTCTATATGACTATCTGCCTCTGCCTTTTGCTGTGCTTGCTTGTTCAATGGCATTGGGCAACCTGCAAATTGTGGTAAGCAGTCTAGGGAAGATTGAAGATTCCACAATGATCTGTGGACTGTGAATCTGTGATTACTGATTTACAATGTTAATTTTCAAGATCAAATAAGAAGAGCATACTTGCATAGAGGTCCGTGTTATCCTCGGAGTCACGTGTTTCCAAGTAAAAAATCAGGGCGATTCATTCTTGTTTGGTTCAATGAATATGGTGACTGGTTAGAATATAGTATGAGTAAGAATGCTGCATTTTGCTTATATTGT
>CAIGRP010015801.1:0-53141 GCA_903798385.1 Fraxinus cuspidata
TATTTACATGGAAACCTTATAATTATTACACGTTTATCACCACAAGTGCATGTGCAATTCGGTTAAATATTGACATTCATTTGGGCCGATCAATATTCGCATGAATAACATACACATAAATTCCTTTTAATATTCTAAGTTAATTAATTTTCAAAAGAGGGGTTGCTTTGACAACATGATGCTTCAATTAAGTCACTTCCGAATATTATGTCTTCCAAATGAGTTATTTGTATCAAAATTTGAAAATGCAAAACACCAAATTTGCATATTTTATTTATCTTGAAACTTTAGGGCTTAAGGGTTAATCACTCAAAACTTTAGGGGGCAAAATTTAAACTTTTGGGGCCAATTAGAACAAAATCAGAAATTTTGAGGGCTTTAATTGCAAAATTCAGAACTTAAATGACCCAAATTAATTAATTTTAAAACTCTAGGGGCTGAATTATTAAAATTCATAACCTTATGGCCCAACTTGAATGCACTTTAAATTTTTAGGGGTTGAAATATAAAAAACTCAACCCTAACCCTAATATTAAATTGCAAAATGGGGCCCCAAATTAATGAATTTACACATAAGGCCCCCGCCTCCAATTCAACCCAAAATTGAAGACAGAACCCCCTCTTTTTCTTCTTCCTTGGCGGGTCGGCGCTGCCAAGGCTTTATATGGCCGGGGGGCAACTGCCACCGCTGCCCGCTACTGTAACAGTAGCGTTACAGCGCTACCGTCAGTGGAGCCCACTGCGAGTCCAGATTTCTATTTTTTTAAAAAAAAAACTTTAACAAAATTAGATCCGAATTTGTCAAATCTGAAAACTTTGAAATACTTCAACAACCAATTTCCATATAACATTATAGAAGATCCAATAACCCAAA
Source organism: Fraxinus cuspidata (assembly GCA_903798385.1). NCBI lineage: Eukaryota > Viridiplantae > Streptophyta > Magnoliopsida > Lamiales > Oleaceae > Fraxinus > Fraxinus cuspidata. Next base: position 875 of record CAIGRP010015801.1, read on the forward strand.
ATTCAAAAATTGTTAAAACCTCAATTTCTCAAAGATTCAAAAATGGAATGACTCTGATACCACTTGGTAGATTTGTGAGAAGTGACTATCAATACAAAAATTTATCAAGTCATAATCACATGCATATATAACCTCCATGTTGAAATCAAAGAGAAGATAAAAGTGGAAGCATACCTTGATCCATGTATCTGATTGATTGAACGTGATATGATCTTCCAATTGATACGTAGTCTCCTTCTGATTTTTCTCTTTGTTGATGGGGATGTAGAAAAATGAAAAATCATGTTCATTTGGGAACCACGATCCGTGAAATAATAACTGAACATGCAGTTATTATCTTTCGGCTATTATAAATTGGCCCCTCACCAATTTAAATTAATCGTTCTGGTCTCTACGTTTTAATTTCATGACAATTAATATCCATTAATCCAAAAATTAATTTTACTGGATCACTTTGTTAACTAATCTTTAAGATAACACTACACATTTTAATATATATATACATGTGTGGCCTCACACGTTGGAATTTTTCAACAGCTTAATCAAGCTGGTAAACTCCTTTCAAACATAATCATTTCTTATCATTTATATTTTTTGCACCACTGAAATTATATGTTGATATTTACTACATTGAGAAAGCAAGAAGCCCACCAAAAATTATCCTCCCCAATTAAGAAATACCATCATAAAGAAACAATTCAACAACTCCGTAATAACTACAAAATATCACGAGACCAAAAAATTGAGGAGTGGAGAGTAGTAGTATATTGGAGAAAAAGACTAGAAGCAATTTTTAATATAGAACTGTAACATAAAAAAAAAAATAAAAAGAAAAAATATAATAGCTGTAGCGCATGCGCATGTGTGAATCAATATTGAAACACCGTAGAAAATTTCCACACCCAACTAGAGACCACACCTTAAAGGTGGGGCTGAAGGTTGAGGTGGTGGGGATGGGGTTAAGGGTAGAGGGAAGAAGAAGAACCCCCCTCTCCTTTTTTGGTATTTTATTTAATTTATATAGTTATTTTAAGAGAATAATATAAAAGTACCCTTTTATCGCTTTCAAATTGATAGGTCAAACTTCAGTTTTCTTAATGGACAATTAATAGTCAAATTATCAGAAACCATCCATTTGTACTCCAAGTCTGAGTGTTTGAAAAGTTTGGTATAGTGAGTGCACAAATTAAAAATTTGAGTTACATCTGCATAAAAGTGAAATGTTTGGTATCATTACTGCAATTTTCCCTTTATTAGGTTGTTAGTCTACGTGTGAAATAACCAAATGAAACCGCCATTTAAATAAGGGAATATAGATGTTAATTTTTTTTTTTAAATTGACTAATTCAACTAAAGGAAGAAATTTAAATTATATTTTTATAAAAATTAGTTAATGAAAATTAATAAAATATTAAAAATACTAATTTAGGAAATTATTGATAAATGGAAAAGATTTTTTTTTTTTTAATTTCAAGTTGAATAAATTGAATTAATGGTATTAATTAATTATTAACAAAACTAAAATTAAATAAAATATAATTATTAACAAAACTAAAATTAAATAAGGGTATATTAGGTATATAGCTAAATATGTAAGGGTAAATTGGGAAGTTTCAATCTCTCCTTTCTAATATATTGTAGATATATGTTTATGATGATTATTAAATATTCTTTGTGGTTTTAACTTAATTAAATATTTCTAGACATTATTTAATAAATTTATAAATTGATAATATCTTATTATTACTCTCGAAGAAGCTTAATTATACATATATTAATAGGGTAATTAACACATAACGTCTCCACCTTTCACTATAACTAGAAAACGTCCATACCTTTAATTTTTTGACATTTTCACTATTATTTTCACATTTCATTGAGCAAAATGTCATTTTTTTAAATCTTTTTTCTCAATTATAAATTGTGAAATAATGAAAATACGATTTCCTTTAAATAAAACAAAAGGAAAAAAAGGAAAAAAAACTAATTGCAATCAGAGTCCCAATTTTTTCCAAAAGCACAAATGGGTCTCAAATAAATTATTAAAATAGTAATTGGCACACAATGTCCATACATTTCATTATTATTGAAAAAAAAAAAAACGTTCACACATTTTATTATTATTATTATTGTTTTGCATTTTTTCCCTAAATTATTCATTTGATAGTGCAAATCATCATTTCAATCCATTTTCATCTAATTTCTCAATAAAAAACAGTAAAATGATGAATATAACCTCATATTTAAATAAAAAAGTTAAAGAATTAATTGCAATAATAATCCCAATTTTTTTTAAAAATTGCAAACGAGTCCCCAATAAATTATTAAGAAAATTAATTTTTTTATAAAAAGTGAAAACGAGTCCTAATTAAATTTATATAAAAATAAAAAAAATAAAAGTCCAAACAAGTCCCAAATAAATTATTAAAGAATTATGAATTAAAAAATATATTTTTTAATTAAGGGTATATTCATAATTTCACGATTCTTTATTGAGAAATTGGATGAAAATGGATGTAAAGAATGGTTTGCACAATCAAGTGTGTAAATAAGGTTGAAAATGCAAAAAAAAAAAAAAAAAGATGAAAGGTGAAGACGTTTTTCACAATAAAAGTGAAAGATAGGGATATTATGTACTAATTACCCTTTTAATAATTTATTTTGAACTCATTTGCGCTTTTCGAAAAAATTGAGACTATGATTGCAATTAATTTTTTTTCCTTTTGTTTTATTTAAAGGAAATTGCATTTTCGTCATTTCACATTTTTTAATTAAGAAAATAAATGAAAATGACATTTTGCGCAATGAAATGTGGAAATGGTGAAAAAACTAAAAAATGAAATATATGAATGTTTTCTACAAAAACAATGAAATGTGGAGCGTTATGTGCTAATTATCCTATATTAATATTATGCTATAATACATGCTCCTGGAGTAAGCAACATCCCTAAATAGTGTTTTAGTTCCTCAAGTTGCACAAAAATATTAATATTCTAGAAGAATATTACATGTTCTTAAGAGCACGTCATTATAATATCAATATTTCAAAATAATATTGCCTAGTTACTTTTGAAACTTTTCAATAACATCATTTTTAAAAAAATGATAATAATTATATTTTATTGTGATCTTGAATAATATACATAATTTAGGGTAATTATATTACCACCACAAAATTTACTTATTACACCACATTATAATTATACCACAATTAAAATATATTTTCAATAAATACACCACAACAAATTATCATTATACTCTTAATATTGTGGTGCACTCAACATTTCAATTTTAGTCCTCATTTCAGATGAAGTCCCACTAGAATTTACAAAAAATAGAACACCAAAATTTCATCAATAAATAATTCAGATCGTACAAAAAAGAAATTGCGGGAGAACCAATTGATTTTGGTTTTATGAATTATGAATTCTGCAACATTTCGTGTGCAAGCTGTTTAGCTATAGCTTTTACAAAAATCCAAGTCCTTTAGCTTCGGATTTTTTCATTATTCTAAACATTTTGCAAGAAATGACAAACATATCCCATGAAACATCTCCCACTAGCATTCAAGCCCAACTTTGTCTTCAATGTTGCTATAGAACATTTCACCGGTAAAATCTCACTGGCGGCCACCTTACAATTTGTGCCCTAAAATCATAAACCACCATCATAATAAAAGAGGGATTCATTTAAAGAATTAGCACCGCTGCAAAGGAAATAATGGACAAGTTTGTTAATTTAATGATTGTGGTGTTTACGAAAATTGTTTAATGTTAAAAAGTAAATTTAAAAGTATGGTTAATTAAGTAATTTTACTTAGTATAATAAGTAAATTTTGTGGTGGCAATATAATTACCTATAATTTATTAACGTTGTTCTTATATGATCATCATAATTAATCCTATATTTTAAAATTTAATTATATATTTTGTGTGATTGAATAAAAACATTACGAAGGACCCTCAAATTTAACTTGTAAAACCCTATATTATTTACGTTTTTTTCCCTTTTCCTCTGTGTTCAACGACAAAGTAAAAAACCCTTTCCTATTTGCAATCCAATCCCTCTCTCCATGTCGTCCAACAATCCTTCGCAGCTCCTTCCGTCAGGTACTTGTTATTTCCTTTCAATTCATTGCGGGTTATGGTTTTTGTTCATCTCTCTAAATAGAAATAATTCGAAGAATTAAAAAATAATGGGTTTGACTATCCAATTCGTATGCAGAGCTGATCGATCGTTGCATAGGATCGAAAATCTGGGTCATAATGAAAGGAGACAAAGAGTTGGTTGGTACTCTAAGAGGATTCGATGTCTATGTAAACATGGTGTTAGAAGATGTCACAGAGTAGTACGTTTTTTGTTCTCAAAATAAATGCATTTTTATTTATGTGGATTTGATTTTTTATATGATTATATCTGCTAAAGTGTGATTATTGTGGGAAATATGGATTCTTTCATAATCGACGGAATGCCTATTTTACTTTTGAAACGGACACAAAAAGATTGCGCACGCCCAACACCCCCCCCCCCCCCCCCTATAATTTATGACAGCTATACTTGTATAAATTATTTCTTAGAAATCACTGCATATATGGACATTTAGTTAGCTTCTGGTTGTTATTCGAAAGATCAAGTTTAGTTTTTTCTGTTATATTATTTTTAGCTTTGGATTGATATTTGCTGGTCAGATCCAAGGGGGAGAGGGATCGTCTGGCCGCTCTTGCTCTTGCGGAGATCATTACTCTTCATTCTCTCATGTTCTGGGCTCTAGCAATTGAGTTCCCTAGAAATCTTAGTTATACTAGTACTAATGAGTGATGTAAGAAACTAATAAGGAAATGTAGAACCTGCCTGAAGTTCTGTTAATATTTTGTTTTTCTGAAAAAGATAAAAGATGGAAAGATTGTAAAGTATTCTTAAGTTTGGTTAGCCAAACCAGACACATGTTGACCTATTTATATTCACATCTTAAAAGCACTCTAAATGAATGTCCATGTGTAGATTTTGGATACTGAAATGTAATTAGAAGTTGAGGCTGTTTTACTGTTGGAGAAATAATTAAATTTTATTTCATTTTGACATTAATGCTAGTCGCAAAGGATTGTTTTTGCAACTCTGTTATATCAGATCCCTTTTTTAAGGATTTTATCTGATGGTAGCAAAATAACAAAATAATCCACCCAAAATTTTAATGGAATAAATGGATAGTGGTAGTTGGTGTGGTTATGTTAGCTCGTCTCTACGAAAGCATTGTGACATCCACAATTTCTCCTTTTCTTGTAAGTTGTACTTCACAGATATTGCAGTAGCCAGTAGTTGTGGTCTTAAAAAGTTCAATTGAGGTAGTTTTTGGAGGCCTACGTTTTAGTTGTGTGAGGCTCACACCTCATATCCATGCCTTAAGGCTTGTGAGGCATGTACTCCTTAATTCTCTTGACTTTTTTTTTCACTAAACATAAATTTTTTGTTGACCCAATTTGGGAATAGCCCTCTACCCACTAAAACATTAAAAAATTGTGTTTCTCATATACCCACTTTGAAAAATACTCCACTACCTCACTAACTAAGTTAATAAAATAATAGTTTCTTGTTTGTTAATTTATAAATTTTTCTTTTATTTGTTTTGCACTCATTAAATTGCAATTAAAATTTTACAGATTGTTTCTTATTTATTATGAGTTTATTTTGCATTTTGAAACACCTTTTTGATACTTCTTTGGTTTATGGTGAGGCTAGCCTCACATCATGAAGGAAAAATGCCTTAGCGTCCGATTACACTTTTTAAATCATTGCCAGTAGTAGGCTAGTAGATATATCTACTGATTCGTGAGCATTATATTAGTTTTTCTTTTTCATTATCAGAATTCAGATTGTTATTTGAACCTAAGTTATGTGAAATAGAGGAAGATTCATTCGTGTGATGTTTTCTTTCTGTAGTAGTATGTGGAGGGCTGGAAGGTAGGGGGTGGGGTGCTTGGAGATGGATAAAACAGGTAGTAAAAAGAAATTGTTGAGATTAGATTACACATTACATAGTCGTTTCAGTGAAGGTAAAGCTTAAGCCAAAAGGGAGTCACCAGCCGCTCAAACCAAGTTTGCTTGAACCAAGTTTTTAGTTACGTATTAGTCCTTGGCGAGGCGTACTGGTGCCTGGGGCATTGGGTATATGTCTTTCAATCGTCTGATAAACCTCAGGAGATTTTAAGGTAAAAAGAAACATGATAAACGCAAACCGAAATGTGTAGAAGACAGAATTGCACTAAAATATATATGTACCTTGTTCTTAAATGAAGTTAGAATTAAATAATTTTCTTCTTCTTTGTAGCTTTTCTGACAGTGAAGCAAATGAGGGACGGGAAAATAGTTTCTTGCATCATATGTCCTTTTATCTACACTTTGCAGGAAGTAGATTACTATTATAGCCACTATGTTGACATAATAAATTTTTCCAACCTTCTACATCTGTGTGTTAGAGAGAGAAGCGAGTTGCAGATAGAGCTTCACCTAAAAAAGAGGACAAAAGGTTAGAAGATAGAGCTTACACCTGTACAAGCTTATAGTGATGTCTTCTTTATCTTGAGCATGTTTAGCTAAGCATAAAAGGTGCTTAAAAGCACCTGTATTTGGCAGCATTTGAGGTGATGCTGCCGAAAAAAGGTGTCTTTAAGCTTAGCCATACATGTTCCTTATCTCGAAAATTAACAACTTTCTTGTTGGGTGCCATTTGAAATAGGCCCATCAGGGTTACTCCTGAACAGTTTGGCTCAAAAGAGGTGTGTCTTGTGCATGCCCGTCTGTGCATATAAGACTCAAGCCTCGTCCTATCCTGTTCACCTCTTGATAATTCTAGGTCTTGTTGTAGTTGTCAAGGATCTAGTTCATTTAAACCTTCCAGTAGATATAGCAATGAAACAAATGGAGTTAGAGAAAGAATTCATATAGCCAATCCCAAATTTAGTAGGAACGGCCTACTTTGTTGTTGTTTTGCCTGTGCATTTAGAAATTTAGGCCTCTCTCGTCTTTGTCCATTCACCTTCAGATAATTTTAGGCCTTCTGTCATTAGGACTTGTTGCAGTTGCTAAGGATCTAGTTAATTTTGATCTTCTTGTAGAAATAGCAATGAATAGAATGGAATGGAGTCGGAGAAAAAGGATTTATGTAGCATACCCCAAATTTAGTGGGACCATATGTTGTTTTGCCTGTCCATCATCAGGGCTTGCTTCGCAACTGATCTTAGAGGAGTGCGTTAAGAGGTTTTATCTATGTTGCTACTATTACATCTAAATATTTCAACATGGCATCCTGCTAAAGGTCAACTGAACTTTTTTTCCAGTGAGATCACCTCGGAAGGGAGGCGAATAACAAAGCTGGATCAAATCTTGCTCAATGGAAACAACATAGCGATTGTAAGCTTGACATCTATTTATGAGTGCGCTGTCTGTTTTGCCGCCTTTATTTTAGTGTTATCTATGCAAGCTTCAAATTTCAAATGTCAGCTAAGAATCTTCTTTTTGTACAATGCAGCTGGTTCCTGGTGGCTCACCTGATCCAGAATAAGGCGTTCAATTTCGGTTTGTATTATTTTGTTCTTTCTTGGAAACAAGAGTGGTTGTCAAAAGTTCAAATCTTAACCAGTTATTTATCGCATTATTATGTGTGGGGAAACAACTTGGGGAGGTCAGTTTAACAACTATTTTCTCTACTAATTTTCTGCTAGTTGGAAATTAACTATGGTCGACTAGAAGAAAATATTGTTTGATTGATCCTCATACTAGTGCACTTTCTACATGTAACATGTTTGACATGTAAACTAAAACGATGCTCATGTTAGTTATTGCTCTTTTATCATTGGTGTATCTCATCTCGTCTCAAAATTTTTAGTATCGTGAAAGTCTGAAAGAACTTCTTTACTGCTAGAGTCCATCTTCTGTGAGGTGAAAAGAATCTAATCTCGATTCCAAGAAATGGATATTCGTCGGTTTTGTTATTCATAATCTACTTCCACCATTAATTGAAGCCAATTTTAAGTTTAAACATGCTAGTTAAGCTTAACTTCCTCGAATTCGTGTAGGTGGAAATCAGGCTTGCTTGTAGTATCTTTTAATTGTTGCAGTAGAACATAAAATATCAGAAAACTTTATTGAATTGGCTGAAAATCATATGTAGGGACATAACTTGGTCAGACGAGCCATGGGTTGACGAAATAAATGACAGGTTCAATTTTGTTACAAATTTCGCAACTCATGGAACAAAAGAGAAATTTCATGGCAAATTTACTATTTTCTTTATTTGGGTAATTGTTAAATTTATCCTGTTCAGTTTAATGTTGAGTCCAATACCAAGTTAAAGGTCTGAACCATGTTAGCTCAAAACAAATCAAAGCGTAAACATACCAAGCATAAAATGTACGTGTACATATCCAACACACAAGTTAAATAAAACTCATTCATTCATATCCCAAAATCCAATAATGTGGTGACATTGGACAGTATTTCCAAATTCCAAATTATTGTGAACTACCTTATTGTGCACTTCCAAGTAAAAACTGTAACAGCAACTTGGCAAGTATGTATGGAACTTATTGTGCATCCTTGGATAGGAAATTGTGTTTTTCAATTTGTCGAGCATTGCAGAGCTCATCACAAGAGTCACCTCTTTCAAAAACAGCGGCTGCCCCCATCCCTGTGCCTGCAGTTCAATTTTACACAAGTATCCATTATTTGTTCGTCAAACCTTAAAGGGTCCATAAACGCGCCTGAGCACACATGCAAAGAAAGAGAGAAGGGGTACCTAACAAGGTGGCAACGCAGCGAGCTCCTATTTATGGAGTCAAGCAAGCATGAATTTCAACAAGAATTATTAGGCTCAGATCAAATTTACACGCCGTGACAACACGTGAAAGAACATGTCAATTGGAAGGTACACCATACATATAGAGGTAGAAAATGATTCAAATGAGAATGACAGGATCAGGGAAAGATTGGTCAGCTAATAAATAACAAGTAAAATATTTATAAAAAAAAATTATTAAAAGGAGGGCTGTCATGATTTTGATATGGCTGTTATAAGTTCCAATAGATTCAACATGATCTCAATGTTTCAAGGTTTTTTCTTGAGAACTAATGTAAATTTTCTTGCTTATAAATTGATAAGTTAGTAAGTCATCATTTTTTTTTTTTTACTTACGAGTGAAATTCTTAAGGAACGTGTATCACGTGTAAACATGAATATTTTGCCATAGTGGGTATTCAAGAATCGATCGATGAAATTTTAACGAATTTGTATCACGTGTAAAATTTGAAAATGTCCCACATGAATATTCTACCATAATGGGTATTCAAGAATCGATTGATGANTTAACTAATATTTTCTTAATTCATAAATTGGTGAATGATAATACAATTAAACCCACCCCAACACAAAGTAATAATTTTATACGAAGCACCCTGGATTAAGTTAACCTGGTTACTAATTGCACCAAACACTAGATTAGGATTAGATAGGATTATTCCTTATCTGGTCTAATACGACACATCAAACATGTCTTAATCACATGGATGAACTAGAGATTGATTTCACGTAAATGAATATGTAAATACCTGTTACACCCAAAGGATGTCCAATAGCCATTGCACCTCCATTAACATTGATTTTCTCGGGATCGAGTTCCAGCTTCTTACTGCAGTATACAAATTGGGATGCAAATGCCTGCTCAAGGTCATGATTAGCAATAAACAAGCTTTGTAACAGCATTAGCACAAAAGGCAATTTAAAGCATCCCACGAGGTTACCTCATTTATCTCAAAAAGATCAATGTCATCAAGTTCAAGACCAGCAGATTTAACTGCAGCAGGTATCGCAACAGCTGGACCAATGCCCATAATTGCCGGATCCACACCAACAGCAGCAAAGCTCCTGCAGGAGTAGCAAAAGGGATTTAACTTCAGATAAGGATGGTCCACATTTCCAGCAGTTGTAAGATTCTTGATCCACTACCTAGAAATGGCATCACTCTTTGGGTAAAACAAAGCATTGAATAACTCATTGAAAGACGCTTAACATATCAACACTGACCTAAGTTGAGTTCTTAAAAAGTAAAAAAGGAAATAAATCTCAACGTGTCCAGTGCTGAATTGAAACATGGTAAAACACAAACCACAAAGTAGCGCAACTTAAAAAAATGAACATATTGAAGATCTGGGAACTAATGAAGCTACTCAAGCTAGTCTGTCAATTATTTCAACTACTCCAACTAGTCATATCCAATCAAATTTGAAACGTGATCACGGTGAAGAAAGTGCTGATAGCATGATAACCTAGACTAGAAGTGACACGAAAATTAAGAACCCTCATGGACATCAGACACATACATTTTGACAGAATCTTGGTTCATTTATAATATTAATCCCTCAAAAAACTTCAAGACTTCAACAGATGGATCAAAGATTCTAAATATGCGATAAGAGTTGGAGAATTTTGGTAATTTGTGGGCAAGAAGAATTAATCAGCCATCTGGAGAGAAAAAGTGAATCAGAAGAGGATTCCACATTTACTGCAACATCTAACTGTTAATAGCACACCTGAATACACCAAGGATTGGCATTCCTTTCTGCATTGCAACACTTCTCTTCATAAGGAGCACAGCTCCAGCACCATCACTCACTTGGCTAGAATTTCCTGCAATGCAGCCAGAAAGGTTATTGCACAAAAGTTTACAATTCCCAAATACGACTGTGACACATCACTCTTATTTACCAGCAGTGGTTGTGCCATCTTTCTTGAAAACAGGCCTCAGCTTTGCCAGGTCTGCAACTGAGGCGTTTGGTCGAATTCCATCATCAACGGATATAGTGACAGGCTTCTCATCTCCAGTTTTAGGGTCAACAATCTTTTTCAACCAAATAAATCAGTGGAAAAGAAAGGACAATCCTAAGATGAACTGACAGAATCTCAAATAGTTAAACAAAATTCTCGCCAAATTTAGTACCTTAGTTTTCACCGGTATGATTTCATCTTTAAATTTGCCAGATGCAGTCGCAGCAGCTGCTTTTCTATGTGACTCAACCTGAGAAGACATTTAGAAAGACACTAATTACAACGAAAACTTATAAGGCAACCACCAAAGTGACAGTTCATTCAACTCACTGCAGCCTGATCTTGCTCCTTCCTTGTGACACCAAAACGACCGGCAACATTTTCTGAGGTAATACCCATCGGAAGAAGACAATCTTGAGCTTGTACCATTGTTTTTACCTAAATTATTGACAAGATGTTAACACATAGCAGTACACTTCTTACAAATGAAAAGAACAGAAATTCAAGACAGAAAAATATACTTTTGGATTGACTGATCCTTCCCAAGCCATAGGATTGACGGTCATTGATTCTAATCCAGCACCAATCCCTGATTCAGAAGGTTTGAAATTCAAAAAATGAGAAATTATATTTGTCACTGATAAATCCTTCACCGATTTGTATCTTCCCTTTGTATGGAGGGAAAGCGTTTGTTAATGGTAAATGTTGTTTCCTTTAATCCACTAAAGTGCATTATAATTAAAAAATAAATGGCAAAATTATTGGAGGTCAAAACTGTAAGAGATGATATACAGTTTAGCTCATGACAAACAGCAGATACAGAATTCTGCATTTTGTATTAGTAGAAGGTACCCTTTAAGCATAGATTTACATACCAATATCATAAAATCCAGCTTTGATGGCAGAAGCAACATCAGCTACAGCTTGAAGACCAGATGAGCATTGCCTATTTACAGTTCTCACAGGTACAGTTTCTGCATTTGAAAATTGCTTCGTGAATTTCAGTGATACAATCCTTTTGGCAAATCAAAGTGTTTAAACTTTAAAAGCATAAAAAATTTCAGAATCATACCAGGAAAACCGGCATAAAACGCAGCCATCCTGCATTCACTTGCTCTTTGGGAGCCTGGAGCCAAAACTGTGCCCACAACAATATCCCCAACTTCACTTGGATTCAAATTTGTTTTCTCAATCAATGCCTAAACCAAAGGTTGTGAAAAAAAAAAAAAACATTAAATATTTAAATCCCAACTGTGAACTTCAGCAGCTTAGAAATCATTTGAAGTGCAAATAAGAACAAGAAACAAACCCTCAAAACTGGTGCAAGTAGATCATCAGGATAAGTATCTTTGAAGCCCCCTCTCTTTGACTTGCAGAGTGCAGTTCGATAAGCACTACACCAAGTTAACGCGCATTTAGTTTTCAGGCATATATGACAAATTGAATCTTTCTTAGTAGATGTGAAACTAGATTCAAAATACAAGTCGAAACAGGATAACTTACGCCACTATGACCACATCATCACCAAACACAGAAGCCCTATGGTATGCAGCACTATCTCCAGCTGAACATATAGACGCCTGGTACATATTTTGGGAAATAAAATAAATATTAAAAAAATAAATTAAATAGGCGACTACTATTGTCAGCATTTCTTGCCATTAACACGGAGAGAACTGAGCAAGTTGAAGTCACGATTTCATCACAAACACACTTTCAAGGTACCAGAATATTCATATTATAATCTTCAAAAAGTTTATTTTGTAGATCGGAAATACACGCTTAAATATGAGCATTGAGAATGGAAATTTTATCTCATTAAGTTTTACAAAGAGAGAGAGTTTTAAAAAGGTAGAGTATTCACAGAAACTTTCATTATTCAGAAATGCACGTGTCTTCAAAATTTACACTTAATACGGACTAAAAGGCTAACTACTACATATTTTGTACTTATGATCTGATATTCTCTCTCTCAAAATCACAGAGGGATAATATTCCATTATCCTCGTACAAATTTTTCAAAATTAACTAACCGTAATATATCATAAGGTTAAAGAAATACAAAAACTAACCCAGGTGTCGCACAGGCAAACGCAGATATAGGTATTTTAATAAAGTGTACTGCACATACATATGATCACATGGTTTCTCTGATTACTAATTTACGAAAACTAACACAAATCACTTCAGCGCTGTAATGGCCAGAATAGTATTCAAAGAGAAACAAGTGGAGTTGAAACCTTTATGATGGATATGGTTAGGTGGCATACACTAAATTAGCCTTTGTTATATTTATTATACTCAAGTTAGCAACTGATATATTCAGAATAAGCTGGATTATAAGGATATGGCAGATATATAATTGAGGAATTTATATACCTCTCATACCTATACATCCGAAAAAATTATTCTATTTGTTTATGTTAGTGTTTCTTCTTCTTTGTCATTACAAGCTCAATCTATCGATTCGATTTCTAGAATTATAGTTCCATGCCAAAATCAGTAATCAAAGAACTAGAATTAATTCCAAAACAAATTCGAGGGGAAACAGTAAGATCATCACATAATTGAGCTCGTGCCAACAATTACACAAAATCCACGATATACTCTCCAATTCGATGCACAACCTCAGATTCAATCAAATCACAAGATTCACAACAAAGCAATCACAAAAACTCAACAACAGCTTTAATCCAATAAATTTAATTTAATAACAATACAAATCCAAAGAGAAAATTCAAAATTTTTAAATCAAACACAAAATTAAAATTTGAAAAAAAAAAAAAAATAAAAATTGAAAAAAAAAAAAAAAACACTCACGGAGATTGTAGATTCGATATCTTCAAGGGAGGAAGAAGTGAAAGAAGGACGGAGATGCTGCAGCAGAACCCTTTGCCTCTCAGTTGCCTTCTCCATCTCTCTAAAATTGTATGTATGTATGTATGTAGAATTGGGGCAAGCAAACTCAGACAAATGCTTACAATTACGAATTACGTATACTTATAGGTGTGAATGTGCATTGGGAAATGTGAAACAGATTGGATTAATAAGTAGGCGTATATCAAGATGATAAAAAACAGATAGATTAACGGATGGATATATAATTGGACGGTGTCAGATTTTTTAAAGAGAAAATTGCACTTCTCATCCCCAATAGTTTAGAAACATATCATACCTACCCTCAGACATTTTATTGTCTTGATTTTGTCTCCAACTTCTGAGAAATTAGCGAAAGCCATCCTCACGGACGGTTTCACCATTGCCCATTAAAATAAATTAAAAGAACGAAAGAAAAAGGAAAAATATCACTTCATTTTGTTCATTATACCCTACACATTGCATAACCAAACTTGATTTAACCATCACCCATTGTCGTCGTCACATTTAGATCGCACCGTATATTTTTATAGAAAATCATGGAAATGGTTTTAGGGATGAGTAGTGGTTGGTATAGAAATGACAACAGGGTGAGACGAGATCGAGGAGACTATTACTATCCTTGTTCAGGGTTCTCGAAAGGGCAAGATGAATATGGGGCATAAGCGGACCACACAATATTGGAAAATCTCCATTTATCATTTTGTTTAATTATTTTTATTGTTATCTTTTATTTTTAAATATAAGTTAAATTAATAAACCTAAAAATATAATGAAATAAAAGATTTTGAAAGAGTTCGAAAAATTTAGGATTAGGATCATGTTCCACATTTAATAAGCTTGACGAGACTGAGACGTGAAATTTTGTCTTTTCTTAATTTGTGTACAACTGAGTGTATATGTATAAAATTTTATTTTTGTTTCTGAAGGATTTAAGTGGTTTGATTATTTTCTCATTCATTAAAAGACGTGAATTAGATTTCCGTGGATTTAACACCTAAATTAGACAGAAACCATATAAGGGGACTAAGTTAACTAATTTTCAAAAGTTGTGGACAAATGACATTTAGTTGCCATTTTCTATTAGAACTAATGAAATTTCATGAAAGTTTCTGTTTGAAGTATTGAATTCTAAAAAAAAAAAAAATTTAAACGGGCCGGGGTACCCGTTACCCGTTCCCGCCTCGTTTTCGACCCGAATACTCGATTAAGTGGGTAATCTCCGTCCCGTTCGGGGTGGGCCCCACGAGTATCGAGTTTGTCGAGTTTTTTTTTTATCATCCCTAACAAGTATGCACTTGAACAAGCCCTCGTTCGACGATCATTACGTCAAAATACTTTATTTATTCATTTTTAATTATATATTCACATAATAATAAATTTTTCGCGTAAATTCAAAACTTTTCTCTACTTTTTAACAATACATTTTCAAAAAATTTCAACATTCAAAATTTTATTTTTGCCAAATAATGACCATCAAACGAGGGAAATACTCTCTCTCTCTCTCTCTCGTGTGTACATTTGACACTTGTTTTGTAAAATCTATATTTATTTAAAATCACACTTTTAATGGGATATATAATTATTTTATCAACTTTTCAATATACATCAATTTTTATCAAAAAAATTAAAAATTTAATGTTTAGCTAAACCAAACAAGAGCTTAGCCATTGCTTAGTCCCAATTTTTAATTTTTTTTAACTCATTTTTTATCACATAACTTTTTAAGATCCACATCTTTTATCAAATTTTCAACTACATATTTCATCAACTTTTATAAAAATTTACTAAATATTTAACCCTCTTTGACAACTATTAAAAAGAGATTTTTTTTTTTAAGAAAAATGAGTTTTAGAATAGTGATTTTCTAGAAAGTGCGTGGTTAAAAAATAGAAAAAAATTTTGGGTTCACGTGCAAAATATATTATTGTGAGAAAAAAAAAAAAATGTTTTCTAAAATTGGTTATCAATGGGCTTAATTATTTATCTTCATTAGTAAATGTTATACCATTGGAGATGACTATATTAGTCTAACATGAACTTCCAATGACTATAATTAGCCTCGTACAAGTTGTTTAAGTTCTGCCACATCTCATGCAAATTATTATATCCATAAATTGTGTGGCATGCAAAACGTGGAAGAGGATCTCAAATTAGTTGATTGGATATCGATAATATCAATTGGAGTTGATCGGATCAAATTAAACAATATTTTCTTTAGACTTTGGCATGGTTCAATGGCCTCATCTTGCAACCCCCCCCCCCCCCCCCCCTCCTCGGCTTGCTCAAGCCCTAGCCAAATCCTCCAACAACTCTCTCTCGTAGTCATTATAACTCTCCCGATAATCGACTTAATTGGATGATCGTCAGACATTTTTCTAATATTGTGGCCTTTGTTTCTATAGGTGTGTTCCCGTATTCAGATAATGCTTCAATGGATGGAGGATGGTCGAAATTCTATTGACTATTTGATCGGACAGATTTTCAGATCAACAAATATGTTAGCCATGAAATAACTAAATTAAAATAAGCCACTTTTCCAGCAAGGAGATTGGCCATGAAAATGGACGATGGAAATTGAAGATATTTTGGCAACTTGAAACAACCTTCCAACTGGTTTTCAATGATTCATCCAAAATATGGAGCAAAACAGCCACTAGGAATGAAGATGTGTTGGGCTACCTAAAGGAATGTCTAAAGTAAGGCCATCTTTAATCTATTTTCATCAAAGTAGTGCAACTTCCACATCAAAATGGTGTTAACTTTCACACCATGTTATTTAATCATCTCCAACCCAATATACCGAATGAACAATGTTCCCTTTATTTTCTTATTTTTTTAATTTGCAACAATTAATTCAATTAATTTAGGGTAATTGGGACAATACCCCCTAACGTCTACACTTGTTGTGCAATACCCCGATCCTTTTATTTTAGCACAAACCCTTTAAATTATTCAAGCCTTGCTGAATAAAATATTTTTGTCATTTTTCTCCACACCCTCTTTAAATAAATAAAAAGAAAAGAAGGATTTTTTTTTAAACAGCTATAGTCCCAATTTTCTTAAAAAGTATAAAAAAAAGTCCCAATTAAAAAATTTTAAAAAGAAGAATATTAAAATATTACTTTATTCCCGCAATGACCTCACTTACCCCCGCCTACCCAACCCCCTCACTCAACTCCAGCTCAATAACCTCTTCTTCGTTGGAAAAGACCTTTTATAACCATTTAAAGGACATATTGATCAATACTTATTGTTGATGCAAATTGTAAGTCCTCGTTTATCCGCTCAATAGACCTCCAAATGCTCAAGGAAAGTCTTCAGCTCGAAATTTCTTATTGCCAAGGCAAGTTATGAGCCATGACTCTGTATTTGTCTAAATTATTTGTACATATCATTATGACTTACTTAATATTGGGAAGAAAGGTAGTTGCCAATTTATTTTTAAAAAAATTTTGACACACACACACACACACACACACACACACATATATATATTATTGTTATTATTATTATTATTATTATTATTATTTTTTTTTTTGTTTCAGTAGGAAGGTTTAAATGTCAAATTTATCTCATAAACTATAGGTAATGAAGATAATTACTAAGCCTCTCTGCTTAAGGCATGAAATATAATGACAAGAATGCCTCAAATGTACTATAGTTTTCTGATATTGTAGTACTTTTGTAAGATATAGACCATGTTTGATGTACATTATTGAGTGATGATTTGATTGAAAATATGTTGTTAGAAAATAAAGAAAAAATTTGGATTTTCGTGTAATAATATTTTATTGAATAATGTGTGATTGAAAATGAATTTTGAAATAAAATGATTTTTTTAAGAATGTGGATCAAACAGGATGATAGGGTGTGATACATGTCACTTTACGTCTAAAAAACCAAAATAAAAATAAAGATAAGAGAGATAAAATTACAGAATATATTACTAGAATAAGCTTGTGGATTGTTTAGATTAGGTAGCTCCCAATCAAATGAATTTCTATTGCCAACTCCATATTACGGTTAATTTGTCATCTTCTCCACATTAACTCTATATATATTTTTTAATTTTTATTTATAAAAATACACGCTTTCAAATCTAGTTAAGAACTCCAATCTTGGAGAAACATTAACTCTCTCTCTCTCTCTCTCTCTCTCTCTCTCTCTCTCTCTCTCTCTTAATTAGTATCACTAATTAACATCATCTCGAACTAGAAAAAATTAAGGAAATATTTCGAACTAGGGAAATTGTAGCTAGGAAGCTAGACAACGTTATTTCCCTTTCGAGAAACAAAATGACAATAACCAACATCTACCTTTCTAAACATAAATGATCCCTGCTTACAGTGGAAATAAGTTATAATTCCCACCTTTCAAAAAAATACGGCTTGATTGCTGACAAAGCATTGCCAACTCAACAGTGGACAATTGTTATCCGGGCCACAGTGAGCAGAAAATCGATCAACTCTACTTTTCTAAATATTACATTAAGAATTAAAGCATTTGGAGGCTAACCTAGATTTATACTCAACATTTAAGCTTAAGCCTATGCATCCTCCGGACTAAATTACCTCGCATTTTCCTCGTGCTCGCATCACCTAATGTGATAGGGATCAATAACACACATCAAGCTAAACCTCGTCTTCTATCTACGTCTACTCACAAACAAATCTGTAGTAGACATAATCAGACCATCAAGCATCTAATAATTGAGAGGTTCTCTCGCCAACGTTTCACTTGTCAATTTAAAATACAGCTTTTGAAACAAAAAGATTATGCTATGATATCTATCTCATTTCACAGCCTGGTAAAGGCAAATAAATGAATAAATGTAATTTTGAGGCGTAGGAAAAATGATTTCTATCCACAGATAATTTACACGAATTGAGCAATATTTACTTATTATCAGAAAAAAGGGCAGGACACATAATATTTGTTTTTTCTTTATCTTCTGCACTAGGAAATTTGTTCTTTTGACTTACATAGATGTATAGAATCTATCTTTTTCCTCTATTGTATCTCTTTGATTGGAGTGCCACAGACATATTTCGCAGCCTGTTTGTGATCTCTGTGAACGATGGCCTTGCTGCTGGATCGTGTGACCAGCACTCTGCCATCAACTTTCTCCACTCTGAATCACAAGGTCCTGGGATAGGTGGCCTTAACGTGTTATTTACAATCCCACCTTCACACAAAGCACACAATAAAATTGTCAATTTTGATGAGTATATCAAATATGTGCAGTGGAAAATCAAGGAAAAGAAATAGATGGTACTCATGATTTACAAAATGCAGGTCACAAGGATACCTAATTATACTGCCTCTTTGAATGCATAATACAATGAGCTTTTTATTGCATGTAGATGTGTGTACGCGCGTGCATGCCTTTCTATGAGAGACAGAGGTCTCAATCGAGTTTTAAACGTTAAACAAGCTTTTTGACAGTTAATCATTCAGACCTTTCGATAAGTAAGATAGCTAGGATTACAAAACTGATCATGTAACCTGGAAATTATGAGCTTGTATAGCCATATGCACCCTTCTAATTTAACTAAACTGATTTTGGAACATGCCTAGCTTACAAGGTAGAACAACAGAAGCATGCTGCTGATTATTCATCTAAATGTCAACAAAGATATTTTGGTTACATCGGAGCTGAATCCTTTGTACATTTTAAATGGTTGTTAATGTTCAGACCAGTAAAGAATTGTTTTGCACCATGTGGACAATCTTTCACTCTCAATGTATGTGTATGGATAGACCCTCATAAAAATGCACACTTTTCGATGGAGCATGGAATACAATTCACATTGGAAATGAACCAAAAGAATACACTTATTTTAGGAAGTAAAATTAAGAAACATAGAGATTTATTTCTATCTATAATTATTGGGTTTAAGTAAGAATTTTTTAAAATTTTTGCCATTCTTGTAACTTTCCAATTTTGATTGAAATTCTGGGTATAAATAGGGGTAGAAGTTTCAATTATGTAGACAACTAAGAGTCCATTTGGCAAGGCTTTTGAAAAGTCAAAAGCTGCTTTTGGAATTAAGGAGTTGGTTTAAACTTGTTTGGATAATTTTCATAAAGCTTTTTCACAAGAAGTAGAAGCATAAGCAGAATTCTAGTCAAATGAACTCTAAGTTGATATTAAGTGATATTGAATTATAATCTCTATAGTTCTCTCTCTCCCTCTCCCCTGTCTGCATTAATTGGTTTCAGAGCCTAATTGTTCAACTGACATAATTGCTTTGCAGAAGGTATTGTTTGTGAAAACAATAGGTCTTGTTATTGTTCGTCAAAAAATAAATATAAAAATTATGGAACAGTGTGGTAACATATTATGATTGTCTTGAGTTTTTTTATTCCTATTCTCATACAAGTTATTGATATCTTGAAATATTTAGAGTAATTTAACACATGAATAGGAAAGAGTAGGATTTTAAAATTATGTATAGAATAGATATGATAGTGAAATTATCTTCTCTGCAGTTCTCTCTTTCTCACTCTTCATCTGTCTCTTATTGTCGCATTATGTATTACCTCTTACAAGAGAGATTAAATATTATGTACCCTGTAACGTCTTTAACTGGCAATTTGCTTCTCAACTTTGAGTTTTGACTCTAGAACCTTTTAGAGATTATGCGTCACAAAACCATGTCAATTGTCAACAGTGGTTAATTTTATATTTCAAGGGGATACTTCTATTGCTATTCATTTTTGCTAATTATTAATCAGAAGTTCGAATAAGTAATTTCAGCACAGTAGAAAGTCCAGAAAATATCTTCCTAGTATGAAGATGTAAAGAGATTGCTTCAGGCTTTCCATCTTCTGAGATGTTGGGTTTCTATTAAAGTACGTAATAGACAACTTTATGAAATTTTATTTAATAAAGAAAATATAACTACTAACAGGCAGGAATTCAGTTATCAACTTCTATTGTCAGAAAATACGAGCTTTCCGAGAGCAAGATCAAGTCATATAAGCTTGTTAAGCATACTGGAAAGATCTCAGTATAGTAACTCAACTCACTTATATTAGGTATTGATCCCATGAATAAGGCTATACAATAACATATACGGCATGATGCAAGTTCAAATTGAATATTGAGGTCCTTGGTACATATATTTCGAGATTAGTCTTCAGTCGTATAGACTGGCAAACATACGACTCCATTCAATGTGAACTATTTGCAGTGTTGTAAAAAAATATGTACAGCTCTATTAGCCACATCTCTAGCATCATTTAATAAATTGAAAGACTATTAACCAAAAGCTTACCTATGATGGCACCACAGTGCATATCTGCATATGGCTCCTCTCCAGTCCATATCTCCCACATGGAAATGCCAAATGAGAAAACATCAACCTGCCAAATATTATGATTAGCAAGAGAGAAGAAAATGAAGAAAAGTGGCCATCGTTTCATTTTTCAAGACATCAAACACATGGTGATTTAGAGATCTAAATTACACATAGAAAGAAAAAGAGGTCTAACTTTTTCAGAAACCCGACTACTGTTTCCATTCAATAGCTCTGGAGCCATCCATGGAAGCGTTCCCCGTACACCACCAGAAACTAGAGTATTTCTTTTGATTCTTGAAAGTCCAAAATCACCCACCTGAATGAAAAATTTGAACGACCATATGTATAAATATGAATTGGAAAGCTTTCATATTTATGTTTTAAACCTCCAAAAAAGAAAAAACAAAAACCAGGAATTGTACATTAGAAGAAATGAAGAAATCTTCCTCTCAGTTATCTGTAATCCTAAAAAACCCTTTCTTAGAATAATATCTATGTCCGGAAATTACCTTGCATACTGGCCGTTGCGGATCTCCCAAGTTGACTAGCAAGTTGTCACACTTTAAATCAAAGTGAACAATATTTTTCAAATGCAAGTACTCCATGCCAAAAGCAGCATCCAGTGCAATTATAACTTTTTTACGACGATCAAGAGCCCTGTAATAGACTTTTTGACTTCATGAACCGATCCTTTCAGATGTGCAGCTGATAATAAATGTGAAACAAACTAACTCACCGATCCTTCCTTAAGAGGACATGCCTTAATGATCCATTGGCCATGTACTCAGTCACAGTCGCCAATGTTCCCCACAATCCATCAGGAACTACCCCATAGAATGCTACTATATTTGGATGGTGAAGATTGGAAAGAATATGAGCCTCTCTCCAAAAATCTTTAGTCTGTGAAGAATTAGAACTATAGATTTATAAAAAGGTAAAAAATAACCATTACTTCTTGTCGAGTAGTTTGTCATGGAAAATATAGCAAGCAATTTAACTATCTTGACAGACTTTGAAAATTTTATCAATCAAAAATATATAAAAAAGTTACAATTTTCCGTATTCGAGATGGGGACAAACCAGTTTTTCTTGTTCAGATAATCTCCCAGCAAAACAGCTCTTTTTTATTCTCTTGATGGCAACATCAGTTCCCCTCCACTTTCCATGAAATACAGTTCCAAATGTACCAGATCCCAACTCTTGCAGGTCTTCAAGATCAGCATTTTTTATGATCTGCCACCATTATTTCTAAGTACTTCAGTCAAAATTATGAATATCTAAAGTATTTCTGAGGAAATGAAGTGACATCAGAGATTCACAATACATAGGAGCTACATAAAGGTCAAATATAAACATACTATTATATTAGATATTTTTCTTGATGACTATAAAACATAAAATAAGATTTGGTTGTCAACCTGCAAACCGTATATGCCAGCTTCCATTTCAATAATAGCAGCATCACTTATGGATTCACCTATATCATCTTTGGCAACTTTATCATCCTACAATAAACAAGCACAAGTAGTCTTTATTCCAGCAAATTTTATTCTTCAACATTGCAACAATTATGTATAAAGAATCTTACATCAGAGTCAGATTCCGGAACAAAACTCTCAGATTGTGTTTCTTCACCACAGGATATGCTCACATCAGTTGTTTCATCTTGCACATGAGGGATAGCTGTCGAGGAGGAGGGGACATCGGGAGGCACATTGTCAGTAACATCTTCAACAATCAAAGGCAATTCTGTTTCACCATTTCCTTGACAATTATCTCGGGCTCGAGAATGGACTGAGGTTCCATCTATGAGCCTCCCAGGAAGATCACCCCTTTGATGGAAATCATACACTGTTCCCTCGGGAACAGAGGCCTCTCTACGTAAAGCCTCTTTTGTGGTATTTTTTACCAATGAAAAGTCAGTATCAAGAGGACCAATCAAGTCCTCAGCCAAACTAGATTCATATCCTTGAACTGGTAGTTGGTCAACCATTTCCTTAGGCCTAACAGTTTTATTCCCACGAGATCCGTAAAAGGCATCTTTACTGTTAATTTTGTTAAGAATGCTGTTCTTCTGATTGTTAATTGTTGTTGGGTTCTTGACGAGAAATTCACAAGCAATTGGACTTACTTGGTAAGTTCCAGTTTCCTCTTTCCAGTTTTTTTTCGAATTTTCCACAGCGTTAGTCAGTAAAGAAGAACTATTGCCTTCATGGACTTGTGGCTTTGATTCTGAGGCATGAAAACTGGGGTTTGAGTCCGGTTGACACAAATTTTTTGGCAAATTTATCTTGCATTCCACAACATTGGCATTTGCTATATAATTATTGCTAATGTCATTATTCTTCCTACCTTGATCTGAAGAAGTATCTGCTTCCTCCAACAGCGTTATTGTATCTTGACCGTATTTGGTATATTCCTTAACATTCGGAACTTCCATACGGGACTGATCCTCATTTGTAGAAAATTGATATTTTTCATCTGTTATCTGTTGCTGACGCATTATCCCTCCTTGCAACAAATTGGAAATTGCAAGGGAAGGCAATTTTTCGGTAACAAGATTCAATGAAGATGTGTCTGTAACTTCTTCTGAAGAGACGCCAGGCCTTTCTTTGTTCTTCATTTGTGATTCAGGGGGCAAATGAGGTATTCTCTGATAAGGTGTAGCTTGAACATCAGAGGCAGGAGACAAACTAATTGTATCTTGAGAAGAATGTAATTTTTTCCTGGAGTCAAAACCACCATGATCAAAAAGAAAAGAAGAATCAAAATCTTTACTGCGGCTACGAAAGTGAGAATGCGCTGTGCGAGTTGGATTGGATTCTATCAGGTGGCTATTCGGCTGCTGGCTACCGATCACTTGCATGGTATCAACATGATAATTATGATAATAACCTGTGATATCAAAATGGTACGAATTATCATTAGCTAACTTGTCCACCATAAGTGGACTAATAGTCATTAAGACACATAATATCTTTACAGACTTTAATATAGGAAATGTTTCGATCTTTAAACTGACCTGGTACTTCAGACAGAGGAGGTGCATTAGGAAGGTGAGTATTGGGACTTGAAAACATCGACTTGTTGTTTAAGTTTTTGCTTCCATTCCATTTCTCTAACATGGGAAGTGAAGTAGGGGAGTCCCTTTGCAGAGTTGGACTACTATCCAAGTTACTTTCCCTGCTAGAGCTCCTCCGATGACTTGGATCAAGCATGCCATTAACTGCTACAACATATTGATAATCAACATCACTTTGTTGTAACGTCCTTGCTTCCAATGAACATGGGCTCTCGGAATCAAAAGAAGAATCAAGAAATATTCTTAGTCTCTGTGAACTTCTTTCTAAATCATGATATTCCTCTATCATATGTTGAAGATCTTCATCCGAAGACACGGAAATAAGTGCATCAAGGTCTTCACAGGGAAGCTGGTACTTGATTGTATGAGGATGATTGCAAATTGCAGTAGTCTTTTTCACAAGCTCACAATATGTTAGGTTCTGTCTGATGGATATAATTCTCGTCTCCCCGCCAACATATCTAAGTTTCCCATCATTTGGTCTAGGCAATATTTTTCCCCCGAAGCTGCAGAGGAATTTCATCTTTCCAGTAAAGGAACCGTCCGGAACTCCTGATGCTCGATTATAAGCCTGAGATGCATTAGGGGAGTCAGATGCATGAATAGTCCGACCAGTTGGAATGGTGCCACCTCTGTCAGAGTAAAAGTCGTCCGAGAACTTTGCTTCTTGTTGTTCACTGGCCTTGTATTCCCGGCAATATCTGCTTGTAACATCCAAATAAGTCTTATTATCCACATCTAATCCATATCCTTTACTAGGAGAAAAACCTGCGAATTCCGTACAACGCTCTGAATCCGTGTTCTTTGTTCCAAGAACTCCTGTTAGATCTTCATACAGAAGATGGTGATTCGGTACAACGTCAGAACATGCTTTATTTATTGGACTTTGATCGAGATCATTCCCTAGATGTATTCTTCTTGGTGTAAGACGATCCTTCAGAAACTCAGGTGAAAATTCTTCCCCCGTCTGTACAGATACATTACGCGGGCATTTATTTCCAGAGTTTTCATCAATTGGCATAACATTGGCCGAAGCAGCATAAGTTTGTCGGCCTGAAGTACTAGAAAGTTCATACGTCATGCTCTGAATCAATAATGAATTTCCTTTTGCAAGAGCATTTTCCAGCATTTCAATCTTCTTCCTCAATCTCCATGAGAACCCATGTGTACAAGAAACTCATGCATATTATTTTCTCATCTCGCACACAGACTTTAAATTCAAAAGATAATTGAGTTGGCCCCTTCCTTCGTTTATCTTCACATGTCCACTTCTCCAAGACCAACTAGAAATGCATAAAAAAATAGCTATAATACTATGCCTCATACAGTCAGATCTTTTTCCTAAAGAAAGTTCCTCTCCTCAAATAATTAGTTAGTCATAACAAATTTATGCCTCAAAGATTTCTACAAGGATAACCAACTCCACGTTACCGGGTATCCAAAATTCCAAGTTCTTTCCGGGATTTTGCCCAAAATGAATACACTATTCTTGAAGTTCTATTCAATCATCCCATTTATTTCAGCAGACCGATCAAGATATCATCACCAACTGTTTTCAAAGGAGAAATTTAAAAAAAGAAAGTAACAATATAAAACCGTACATAAATAGGTAAACCAAAGCACAAAAAAACAAAAAATAATGCAGAAACCCAGCATTTTATAAAACCAGATGACCACGATATTCAGAAATCACACAAATTATTCAGGTAGCTATCATTATAATTATCATTATCAAGAATAAGAATTTGTTTTTATTTTCATCATGTCCAAATAAAATTACGAGTACCCAGAAAGAAAAAGTTGAAAAACGAGTCAGAAAGAGAGTTCCCATACAAATCACACCTCTTTTTGTGTGATTTTTCTTGCCAGATTTTCAATCTCTTCCTCGATAAATTCAGGGAGGTTCCGTGAGAAGAAAAGTAGTGTTGGACGTTGGGTTTTGCTTGTTTGTGAGGCACAGGCTGAAGGGAAGAAGGAGAAAGAGAAGAGGGCATTGCATGGGTGTCGGAAGGAATATCAAAGGAGGGACGAGAACTCAACATTGCTTAGAATAACGCGGCGTCATCATAGGAGCGGCTATTAATTAAACAATAACGAATTTTCGAGGCCCCCCCACCCATAGATGATAGAAAGAACAAAAAAGGAGCATATATATACATACCGAGCATTTTTCTTACGGCTAGATCCAATATCCTGATCCCAGCGGAAAGGAAAAAGAAACCATGTCATAATTTACAGTTTAGAAAATTCACCAAATACCTCCATTTCAATAAAGAAATAGAGTTAATTTCATTTTCGCACATATTAAAACGATGTAATTAATATAGTTGAAAATATAAATTGAATTTACATTTTCTTTTTCAAATACACCATTATATTAAATAATGATTTAAATAGGAGATATTCACATTTAATTGATAATAAGTAGAGGCATATTAGAAAATTAAGTCAATTTTAATCTTAACTAAAAAAGTGGTCTATAAAATGGAACAAATAAAACAAGAAAGCAACTTATTTTCATGGGACGGAGAGTATATGTTTGAATCAACTTAATTCATTGAAATCTGTAATAAATTTCTTCTTTGAGTAAAGTTAAAGGCTAATTAAAATCAATAACTTTATTCTACTTTTAATTATGCATTCCTTAAATAAAAAAAAAAAAAAAAATCACATTTCACAAAATTTATTCTCAAGAAATTTAAATCTAACATGCTCTAAGTATTCAAGATGAATTTATAAAGGTTCCCTTTGTGTGTGCGCGTGCGTGCGCGTGTGTGTCCTCTACTCCGTAGTAGTAGGAACAAGATGTACCTGATTCATCCATGCCAACGAGATGTGTTTTTTTTTTCTTTTTTTAAATGGAGAATTATTAAAGAGTACAAACTAATTGCATTTGAAAATATTTCTCTTAGTGTTGTTTACGCATCAAATACTAATTTGTATATCGAATGTTATTTCGTATGGATAGCAGGCTAAAACAAACCACATAACTAGAGACTAAGAAACATTTCCATCTTCGAGTTTTTGGATTGATGCAAAATAGATATATTTTAGCAATGACGGTAAAATGACACTATATGCAAACTAAGGTTGCCTCGTGATTGAATTATCCCTATAATTGATATCATATTTGCATAAAAACATAACAAAAAATAATCTCCATTGTTCTTCTTCTTATTGATCTTTAACTTGGACTTTTTTCGTGGTAGTTCTACTCATACTTAAATCGTCGATATTTATTATGGTTCAGAATATCCATGTAACGGTTTGAGGAGTTGGGTTGTGAACAATTTTTTTTTTGAGAACCATTCAAAAATCTACAAGAGCTAAACTTCTATTACAATTTGTATATCTAGATTTTTGGTTGACTATGACTTCGAGAGATAGAGATGAAGCCTCGTATTTTCATTTCATTTATATATGAATTCATTAATTTCAATTATGTTTCTGATTTTCATAAGTTGAAGGCAATGAAATGTTTAAAACTTTACTTAAATGGAGTATACACTTATATTATTGAAGTAAATATATTGAGAATAGTGTGAGAGTGTGAATTTCTATCACGATAGTTTAATGAACTATGTAATGAAAGCGATATTCTTAACCAATTGACTGTTCCTAGTTCACTAAAACTATATGGTGTTTTTTAAGAGAATGAATAAAGCATTTTTATTGTATGTGATAATGCAGTTTGACTTAACTATTTCTTCGGGAGAATGTTAGTTAATTTCAATTTGTCACTCAAAATATCTCTCTCAGTATTAGTGCATTCAGTGTTGTAATTAGATATGTACATAACTAAGTGGATTATCTTAGACACATGATCAACTACGTAAGTTTTTGATTCTTCTAATTGAGTTTGGAAACCGAGTCTGATAAAGAACGAAATATATCTCTATGAGATACATATGATGTTTAAATGATCTTTGTTCATAAGCAGAATTTTGGTTAGATATTAAATCGCAAGATGTGATATTTAACATTCTTCCTAGCAAGGGAGACAAATGATTAGAGAATATTTGTTGAAATTTATTAATATGTATGAGTGCAGAATCATTTAAAGTACACATGATCTGCCTTTAGTTCTTATTCAAGTGGGAGCAATCTATTTTCAAATAACTTAGTTCACCAAAAATCTTTCCATATAGGTAGTATAGATGAAGTATAAAAAAACCAATCAAATCTAGGATATGGTGGATGTTCTAATTGTGTTTAGAGAATATTTGTTAAAATTTATTAATAAATGTGAGTGTCGAATCATTTAAGGCATACATGAGCTACCTTTAGTTCTGATTCAAGTGGGAGCAATCTATTTCTAAATAACTTAATTACCAAAAACCTTTCTTTATAGGATTAGAAAGAGGAAAAATAGATGAAAGTATAGATTGTACAAGGAAATTAACAAATCTAGGATGTGGTGGCTGTTTTAATTGGACATCAAGTTATTTGAGAATATTTGAGTTCTTCAAATCTTTATGGAATGCTAATGAGTTTATGATAGATAAATATCATTTTTTTTTTGGAAAAATACGTTTAGCGAATATGAGGTTGTTGAGTGTGATAAACCTTTTTCATTACAATGAGATTCACTCTTTTGCACCTATGTTGTTAGCCATAATAATGCAATTAAATTTATAGTTACACTGAATAATCCTAGATGCTGTAATTTTATTTTCGATTTGAGAATCAATTGAAAATACCTAAATGAATCGACTTGTAAATTTTAATTGTTAAATGACTTTAGAGTCATGGTAACTTTATAGTTATACTTGTGGCCTAAATTAATCACCTTGACAGTGGTACTTGACTTTTGATAAGGTTTAAATCTTGTACAAATTTTATCATGTAGATGAAGATCACTTCATTTATGTGAAGGATCAAGTTGTAGATTTTAATTCTATTTTTTTTTCAACTCCATTGTATTAACTAAGCATGATTAGGAGTATATTGAGTGCATTGAGAAATTGTTGTCATTAATCTTCGAGATGAAGGATATGGATTTAGCAAATTATATAATTTGTGTTAAAATATTGTTATGCTTTATCACAAAAGTTGTATATTATAAAGACATTAGAAAATTCTTAATTGGAGAATTGCTGCTCTATTGATATTCTTATGTCAATGACGAATATCATATATGTCCAAGGACTCCATAAGCGAATAAAGAAATATCCAAAGTACCATATTCTAGTACAGTTTGGAGATTGAAGTGTGCTATTATGTATACACGTCCTAATATTTTTTGTGTCATGGATTTAGTCAATAGGTTATTACCCTTAAAAATGATATTGTGCTACCTGAAGGGTGATGTCAACTATTCCATTAGATGTCAATGGAATAAATTGTGATTAAGAAAGATAAAAAAAATATTGTCTAAGGTTGAAACCTCATTGAGCACAAATAGTTGTTACTTTTGGACTCTTGCTATATAGGGTGACACCTTCTAGAGTAGAAAGAAGCAGATTTCGTAGTGTATATCTTGGCAACACAATAAATTATTTAGTATATATGTATTGATAATCTAATGATACTTTTAGAATATGAGATCCATGATAGTTATGGAAGATCCCAAGTATCATGATGGAACAAATTACTAGATAGTATTTCTGTGAAAGATTTTAGCAAAGAAAATGTGTCTTTATGTTATATCTATGCACAGGATAATAGATAATCATCATACTTTGAAGATATTTAGAGATATGCATGTTGATATTCTCGAATCTCTAGAATTGCATTGAATAGGATATTAGGCGTATCTGAAAATCTTGATTGAATTTTGCATGCCAATAAATGAGAAATTTGAGTTAATGTTTAATCTATTGTTGTGACTACCACATAAATAGTTCATATGCACATATAAATTATGTTGAACATGTTCATATTAACTTACTCACATGAGAAATCACTTCAGACAATTTCAGGATGTGTTGAAAAGAGACAAAGTAATCGTGTTGTATACATGATCTGATCGCCTTGATAAAGTGTCATGATCAAATTATTATAAGTAATCAATATGGATTCATTGTCCATTAGACCTATTAAATAGCTGATCGAGTTCTTGATTTGAGATTTCTTAAATGTGTTGAGATAAGATAAAGTGACCGTGTTATGTTTATGAATTAGGTCTTCGTGATGAAGTATCAAGATCAGATTACTAAAGTAATCAAAATGTATTCTATTGTCCATTAGACCTGTTTAGTAGCTTATCGAGTTCTTGATTTGAGATTTCCTAGATAAACGAATATATGGAGAACTCAAGCTTGGTATCAAGTGAAGTAGGATATGCATGGTGGCATTCTGATGGGCCATGTTTCTCATATTCGCAGTCATCTCACCTATGTTGGTGATTGGGGCGACGCACATTTACATTCGTTCGGAGGATCTCTTCTTCAGAAGCCTCCTGTTGTCTACTCATGCCTTGCGATTCGTAGTGGCTTGTACTCATAGCATGTATTAGGCTTCAAGCTAGAGGTAGGTATTTTAGATGTTTTCTCTTCGCAGGGGTTCTTTCTTCAAGAACCAAACTTTTTTTCAAGGCTCTGCTTCAAAAGACTTTTATCAAAAGAATGTTCAAGGTTATAGTGTCGAAGTTTCCACATACAGAGCCAATCTGTTGATCCCAAAAAATGTATCAGTGATGTGGCCAACAGATCTCAAGGCCTCTCACGTCCACGCAAGCTAAATTTCTTCACATTTGAACAAACCGTTAGTCACACGTGAGTTTCTCCTGGAGGGGTGGAGTTAGCCGCGCGTACTCTGACAATCAAGTCAGTTGATATAGTAGTTTTAGGGTGTGGGAGAGTTTTAAACATGAGCCTCCATTATGAAAAATGGGGGTAGGCCTTGGGGTAAGAATGTAAAATGTGTGAGTAGCAAGAATATAGATTTCAGAGTCTAAACTTACATTATCTTTGAATGACACTAAGTATGAGCTTTTATATTTGGGCCAAGTGAATGGAGTCTATTAGATGATAGTGCATGTGGCCTCATCCAAATGAGTCACACACATCAATCAATCCCAACCTTAAATGCTATTACAAATTTTATGTCCATAAAGCATAGCTTGTACTTTAGACTTGACCAAAAGGATGGCGGCGGTGGCAGTGAGTTGTCTTGTCAACTTACGTTGTGTGAGATTCATTCAAGATCTCACCATTGCCTCGTCCTATGTCCATGGGGTCGACGCGTAACGGGTTCGGTCCAGGTGTTCTATGCGGGGGAGACGGGTCGTTCGCACTTGCATCGGTTCACCTACATGTAGCGGGCAGCCCTATGCCAGTGTATGAGGCATGAGCCTCCAAAGTGTTCACCACGTAGGCTAATTGGGCCCTTTCATGGATCCTAGTTTTTCAAGGCGTAACATACCTATATATATGCATACATGCAAAATGAAAAGCAAAAAAATATCAACTAAATCAGATATCATTGCACACTTTCAGACTTATTTTGCTACCCAAAAACAGAGAATTAAGGAGAAAGAATCTACAGGTAAAATGAATATCAAAGCCTAAGTCAAATTTGAACAATTTCTGAATCAACCTTTAAAAAATACAGGTTGTCTACGACAAAAAATAAGTGGCTAATACGAGGTCCACAATAGAAACATCAAAACCCCTTAACCTATATGTCCACTTTAGCCTTCTGGAGGAAATTTTTAAGTACTTCCACACAAAAAAGAAACAAATATAAGGATAGTGCTCAACCATGATGGAGGCACCTCAACGGTTGGAAGCTACCTCCTGGTTTTACATTGATAATAAAAGAAAGTATTTTCGTCGAGAAACATTTATACACCAAATTCTACCACTGAACCGGAAAACTCAACTTGTCCTTGACCACAATAATAGAATTCCACTCACCTCGTCGCATGCCTTGCTCATATCTAATCTTTTACAAATGTATGTATATTCTATAATAAAATAAATTTCATGTGATAAAATATTTCATTTATATATGCCAAGTGGCTTGGTACGATGCAGTTTAAGTTTTCCAGCACTTTGAAAATTTGTCCCAAATGTGGGCGAGCCAACGTGATATAAATTAAAAGGAAAATAGGTGTTGTCATTGACAGATTGGTAGCGCCAACACCTACTGAAGGTGAGATATTATCTTCTTTTGTTGTTAAATCATGTTAGAAGACCAGCATCATTTGAGACTTTGAAAAGTATGAATGGTGTGTGTGTGAAAACATTTCGCGAGGCTACTTTCTCGCATGGTTTACTTCGTAGTAATAACGACTATGAACTTTGGTTACAAGAAGCTTGTTCTTACCAAATGCCTTACTCATTGCATCGTTTATTTGCTACAATTTTAGTTATTTGCTCTCCAAATAATCCAAGAGACTTATGGACAAGTTCAAGACCTTTTTTTTCTTTTTGTTTAGGACTTCACATATAAAGAACTGAGCTGCTATTGTGATGAGTTAGAATCTTTACAGTCAGTAAATTCTTTATTAGAACCGTTAAGGAGATCACTGAATTGTTTACAAGAATACCTGAAGAATTAGGAATATTGACTTCTAAAGATGATCTTTCATGTGAAAATAAACTGAACGAAAAGAAAACACATGCATGCGGTGTAATTTTACATGGATTTTTTTAATGATGTTGGTGGTCTGTTTTTTGTCGATGGCTCTGATGGAACTGGGAATTTTTTTTTTTTTTGTAATCTGTGAAGGGAATCAACCCGAAATTCCCACCCGTGAGAAACAAAAAATATCGAGAAAATACAAGCCAAAGAAAAAAAGAAGCAATCACACGCATAAGACAATATTTTTGTGGTTCGGCCAATTTGCCTACTTCCACGGAGCTGCAAGGATTTCATAGAAAAAAAATACAAATTGCGGCCAGTTTTTCTCTCTCTCTCTATATATAAAAAGAACCATAATCACCAAAACTGAGTTTTCTATATCCCGGTTATAGGATTCACAATGGGCTATAAAACGGGCCAAATAAGTTTGAAGAAAATGACTTTTTAAAATGTGACTCAATTAGGGGCCAGGTTTTCAACTTCTTTTCTTGGAGAATGGATTATTGGTACAAGATCATCCAATTTTCTTCGTTTTTTTTAAAGATAGGTGATGTACTCAATTATTTTCTTGTATTTATCTCATATTTAAATATGCGTAATAAAATTCGTTAATTTAAATGAAATGTAACTTTACACTTTTATAATTGTTGCACTCATTAATTAAACTATTTAATGATTTAATGTGTTTAATTGAGGCTTATTTGAACTCAAAAAGAAATATAACTCATGTTTGATTTAGAAAAAAAATTAGATTTTAGTAAATTTTAATAAAAGACAATAGAATGTGTGGTTATAAAGATGCAAATCCCATAAAATATATTAGTAAAATTAATTATTGACTATTGACTTGGATTTAGATTAAAATCTTTTTTTTGTTTTTTAGCTAAACCGAAAAAGTGCATAGTGAGTTAGCTCGTCTAGATATGACCGATTTGAACTCGAAAGAGGTAAAATGAATTAATTAGCTAGTTCCATCGATACTACATTAAAAATGAATTTTGAAGCAAAATTAACATGAATAACTATGATGAAATCACGAGTCCTAACACTTCTCACATATGCATTAAAACACTTGCACATTTTTTAATTGCTTTTTTAGAATTATAATTAAATTTTATTCGAATGAAAGTTAGGAATAGTGTAGATAATCATCGTGGGAATGATAATACGAACTCTTTAATACATTTTCTTACTTGTCTATCATGCCGTACATTTTTTAAAATAGAAATCAGGTAACACATATCAAACCAATAAGAACCAATTAGTTTGTTTTTTTTTTTTTCTCTATTTTTATAAATTTACTATAAAATGACCAATAAAAAAAATTTAATTTACATATTTACTGAATAATAAAATCAGGGGGGACTTTCAAAAAAAAGAACAGTGGGAGGTATTTTCGCATTAGGTAATAATCTGATTGTCTAGTTAGCATTAATTAGTTATCCTCCATTTTTTTACCGTTATAAACTTGAACTCGGAGAGACCATATATGGTAGACATGAAATATATTTCCTTTTCTTAATCAACAAATGTTACCATAACGAGTTTCAGGGGTTCTCTGGGTTTCCTTAATTGAGTTGGAATGGGATTACCATAAACGTCTATATAAGAATGAACGTACCCATTCAGTTCTACACAAAAAAGTTTCCTGCAAACAAGAAATAGAGATTCAATTCCTGTCTACAATGAAGAAGAGAGTTTCTTTCGATCTGTTTGATGGTGAAGATCTTGATCTTCCTCTTCCTAAAGTATTTCCAATGAAGAATAAGAAGACGGTTTCACTTAGCCTCTTTGAAGATCTTCTTCTTTATGATCAACAATCACCATTAATGCCACAACCTATCACTATGGTTCCTTATTCAGGCAAAAGAATGCCCCAGAAAAAGAAAAAGTTGAAGGAAAATATCGTACAAGATGAGCCAGAGCCTCTTCCCGAACCGCTTCTTCCTGAAATCTTGCAAGAAATAGGGTTGAATGGAGGGACCATGCCGATTTTCTTGTACCAAAAAAGGCTCACAGGTTCTGATTCTAAGTCTGATCAGAATCGAATTTTTCTTTCTCACAACAGAGAAAAACTGATGGAATCCTTGACACAAGTGGAGCGACAAGTGGTAGAAGTTAACCAAGGCAGTGTCAAGATTGTAACAATTGATCCGGAAGGTAAATACTATACGTTGGATATGAGGAGGTGGGGTACTTTGAAAATGGTTGTGCTTAAAAAAGACTGGAGTAAATTGGTGAAAGCAAACAATTTGGAAGAAGGTGATTGGATTCAACTGTGGGGATATCGCCAAAATTCCCAATTTCACTTGGCTTTCAACATCAAGAAAGCGGCAAAAAAGGTCACCCATGGTGATGAAGCAAGCAGTAGCAGTTGCGGTGGTGCAAGCGGCAGTAATAGCAGTTTTGGCCCAAGTATAGTCTCCGAGGAATAGAAGATAATATGCATGGAGCTAGACATGAAATTTTTACTGTTTTGGTTATGGTCTAGTACTGATTATAGTAGGAAATTTTTTAATTAGATGGGTTTAGTTTTATTTTTTTGTCAGTATTGAGTCCTGTATTCAAATATTATTTCAGAGTTGTCAAGTTTTTGTTTATGAAATAATTACTGCTGTTTATGTTTTCACCGTTGTTTGTTTTAGAATAACTTCGAGTTGTAAAATTGACCGTAAATAAACTGGAAGGTTTATATGCTAAGCCATTTTATTAATCAAATTATAGATATTTATTTCTTGAAAGGAAAAAAAACTAATATGGAAGATTTCTGTGGCTACTGTTGACATGTTTCCTATACGGATAATTTTTCTGTATCTTTTTTACTTCCACAAAAATCGTAACTGAGGTTAATGCAAAAGACAATACAATCATCAACAAAGAATTTGAGTGGTATGAATTTTAAGAGTTGCACTAAATTAGTAAAAGGAAAAAAATAGGGGAGCAGGAAAATAAATAACTGAAGGCTATTATCTAAATACTTACCGGTAAATATCTCATAAAATTCGACCAAATCTGCGTATATCCACAGTGGCTATAGCGTATCAAAATACTAAGTACTTATATGAAAAGAAAGCTTGAGATTGGAGAATAAAACGTATATGGTAATATTATTACCGTATACATCATCAGGTATTCCAACTGGGTGACATTGTGCAATGTCATCAATAAGTATATGCTCCCTAGTAAAATCAGACTCGACCGGCTTCTGAAGTAGTAGAGGAGGTAAATTTGCACTAAGTAATCGGGGTGATAATTTAGCATTATGTGGATGATTGTTGGGCAAGGAACCAAGCACATTGGCAGCAAATTTTGAAGCATAAATGGTGGCACCGAGGCTAGGTGAGCTCCTGCCCTCTTTTGCCAAGGCCTCTTGCAGAAATTTCTCAATCTTCCTCCTGCAATGTCGATGCCATGCTACTTGAATAAAGCAGGCTGCCCATGTCCTCCACTTCTGGGAGTAGAACCTAAAGCAATTATGTAAACATCTGGGTCATGCTTATTTTCTTCAAAAACTTCAGTGAAATATTGAATTCAAGAAGCCCCAGTTTACAGTACGGGAAAGAGAAGACTCTAGTGAGACTGTTCTAGTAGGATGTTTTGATTGATTGCGAGGAGCCTAATTTTAACGTTCAAATATCCCTTCGACACCATATCGGCAAAGTTTCTATATTGGGCATTCATACAGTTATATTAAGATGCCATTGTTTTCAATGTTATAAATAGGAGTCTGAGGGACTGTCCTTTCAGAGTGGTGTGATTAGCCTCGTAATTCACCTTCTTCATTGAAGTAGTGGTGTATGGACATAGCTCTCACATTGATGGTGAATCACGATAAGTTTTTTTTGTTATATGTGTTTTCTGTTATGGGATTACGACATAATCCTACATTTTATCGAGGACAGGGAGCAGAGGGATCGAAAGCTATAACAATTTTACCAAAACAATTTGAATAGTAAGTTTTGTTTCAGAACTTGCCTAAAGGTGTGCTGAATATGCTGGTGTGAAGACTCCTAAATTGGGAGGCCACACATTTCAGGTGACCGGCCATCAGAGAGAAGGCCCCGACGTCTTTTATAGCTTGCACAGTTCTCATTGAGATGGGAAGACTCGGGGAAGAGTTGGGATCTGGAGCCATGTAAGAAGTTCTTCACCACAAAAGTCCCCAGCCTTCAGATAATCGGAGGTGAAGAAACCAGTCCTACTACCATTAGTGATCATGGTCAATATATTACCACGAATAATAAAGAGCATCTCGTCAACTGGATCTCCCTCATTAACCTCATCTCTGTGTAAAGAACCGACTTCAGATTATCACACATTGAAGGGAGAAAATATGAAGTTTGACCCAAACTACGCCTAGAACCGGGAGGGGGGGTGAATAGGTGATTACGAGGAATTAAAAACTTGATAATTAAATAGCAACAAGTCACTATTAATTATTTCTAGATGGTTAATCATACAATTTAGTTTTTCATATGTTGAATTACCGCAATTATGAAAGCAATAAATAAATACAAGAATTAATCACGGTGAAACCTCAATTGGGTAAAAACTCAATCCACTATAAACGATTTATAACTTACACTCCACCAGACTCTACGATGACACGTACTTTCTGACCTCCTGAATGCAATTTCAACAGCTCCCCTGGATTTCGTGCTCCTGCACCAACTCCCAGCTGCAGTTTTCAAAGCTCTCATGGATTGCGCTCTCTTGCAACAACTTTCAGTTTTATGAAATCGTCTATCTTCTATGGATTAAAGAAGAATACTGTGTTCTTCAACCACTGGAACTCTAGTCACATTTCCTTGATCTTCAGAACTCTGACAGAAATGGAAGAAGCAGTAGTTTGGTATTTGGATTTAGAATACGATAATTTTCACCACCAAGAACAAATTACAATATGAATAATGAAGGTTGAAAGATAACTGATGAAGAGAATATCAAAACAATGTGTTTGCTCAATGATCAACCTTCTAAAAACCTTTCGTGGTGTTTGGTATTTATAGGTTAGGTTAAGGAATGATGGATCGAATAAAAAACATATAAAAATGAATTAAAAAAATTCCCGGATAACATAGTCGCTCGAGCGAGGGATGAGCGACAGTCGAGCGATAGGTTGTCGTTCGAGCTAAGGCCAGGCGATAGGCGGGCGACGCAGTTTCTGTTTCTGACACTCGAGCCAAATCTTGGCAATAAGCTGGCGAAATTTTGACGTCATTTTTTCTTCTGTTCCATTCTCGAACCCTAGACCTAATATAACACACATTCTATTATTTGCACTCAACTCCTTAACTTGTACAATACATTAATTTTAGTCCATTTTGTTCACAAACTGGCCAATTACATCAAATACCTAACAAGCTCCCTTTTTGGCATCTTGTGACAAAACCACAATCTAAAGTCAAGGCAGTAGTGAAATAAAATTGCAGACTCAAAGATTGACACAACCAATAACTGTTTTGATCGAATTCTGCTTTTCATGTATCAAACCTATTTCCTAATATAGATAACTCAAATACCAAGTATAAAATGTACGCGACACAATATTAAGTGTAAAAGTAATTCAAGTAGTTAAATCAAGCAGTTCACAGCGCAGAAGTGATTTAAGCAGTTAATAACTTATAATGCATCTTTTCAGTTTCATATCATAAGCTGAATTAAGACATAATATCAATGCAACCCAACATACCAAAACGAAACATTGATATTACTAAACATCAAAACCTGATCTAGCAATACTGAATTCGTCATTTAATAAAAAGGTGTAGATACATCAAGTAAAGTTAAATTTATCCAAAAATATCTACTCTATAAAAGCATACTCCCCATTTTTGTCATAAAATGACAAGGAAAAACGTAAATAAACAATATCCCAAAACTACTTTGCACCTTATCCTTTTTTTTAAAACCATATATTTAAACGGTAACATAGAATAACTTAAAAATATTGTTGTGAACTAATCAATGAACAGTAAACCTTCCCACATACTTAATTCAAGTTATCGTGGAGTAAATCGTATTAGTGACCCATATGTGTAAAGTGTCACTAATCATTTGAAAGTAGGATTCCAGACCTTAAATTTGTTAGAAAGAACACGCTAAGCATCACTGCCAATAAATTTATTCCCATACTGATGAAAGTCAAATCATTTACATCAGAACCTATAACATAAAGCTCATTATGAATGGAGGTATTTTTTCTCCGCCTGAGTATAATCAAAATATTGTATTTCACATCATTCAATAAACGAAGCTCATTATTATTTTTCTTATTTTAAGTGTAGGTTTTTCTTCATTAAGTGATTAAAATGACTATTGTAACGAGTTTTAGGTCGGTTAATTCAAGTCAGTTGACCATAGGCACCAGGTTTTGAGGAACCCTGCAGGCTTAATTGCTCGGTCAAATAGGCTCTCAAGAAAAACATAAGATATTAAGCTCTCCCATTTTCTTTATATATATTTATATATATATTTTTATTTTTTTTAAATACAAGAATAAACTTGAGCTTTGGTCTAATATATATATGGTCAATTCATGTTCAAAGTCACCTTACTAACATGTGATTGCCATCCCAAATCCCACACACGCAATAGAGTCCCACTAACACTATCATAGTGTGTGCAGTGAAGATGGTACATGAAAACTCGTATACTAAGTACTCCATGAATAATCTAAGCCAGAAATGAAAATGATATTACAGCTTATTGATTAACCCTATGCCTGATCACAACAAACAAATTCAAGTATACCATATGTTAAGCTGTAAAAGCAACTTCCATAATGTATTTTTCAATGTTTCAAATTTTTTATTTTCAAATAACACACACAAAAAAAATGACAACACACAAAAAGAAAAGTAAAAACAAATATGAGACATGCATAAATAAGTCACACAATGGTAAAGAACGAGCATGCAAAAAATACCCAATTAATGAGGTACACAAACACTAATAGTCCTCTGAAGAAATTCAAATCTCAGACCATCCAATGGTTTGGTAAATAGGTCAGCTAATTGTTTTCTGTAGAGACGCGCTCAAGGGTTACAACACGGATCTCTACAAGCTCTCGAATAAAATGATGTTGTATATCAATATGTTTGGTTTGAGAGTGTTGAACGGGATTTTTGGAAATATTAATGGCACTAGTGTTATCACAAAATACAATCATAGTACATTGTTCAATACCATAATCACTCAACATCTGCTTCATCCAAAGAAATTGAATGCAATAGCTTCCTGCTGCTATATATTCGGCCTCTGCCATCGACAATGAAATAAAATTTTGTTTATTACTTATCCAAATTACAAGATTAGGACCAACATAAAAATAGCATCGAGAAGCACTTTTTCTATCATCGACATTTCCAACCCAATCGGCATCGAAATAGCCAGCAAGATCAAGAGTAGAGTCACGAGA
Source organism: Fraxinus cuspidata (assembly GCA_903798385.1). Classification (NCBI taxonomy): domain Eukaryota; kingdom Viridiplantae; phylum Streptophyta; class Magnoliopsida; order Lamiales; family Oleaceae; genus Fraxinus; species Fraxinus cuspidata. Next base: position 40,906 of record CAIGRP010015801.1, read on the forward strand.
TTATAGGATTCCATAATCAATGGTACTATTTACATATCTAATGATACGTCGCACGGCGCTCAGGTGGGATTCCTTGGGATCAGCCTGAAATCGCGCACAAACCCCTACACTAAAGGCTATGTCAGGTATACTAGCAGTGCTATAAAGTAAACTACTTATCATACTTGTGTATATTGTCTAATCAGCACTCTTACCTGTAGGATCATGACCTAACTTGACACTGGTGCTCATTGGGGTTCTAGTGTATTTTTTGCTGTCTAATCCAAAATGCTTGACAAGATTTTTTGCATACTTCGATTGAGATATGAATAGCCCATCATCAGTTTGTTTAACTTGGAGACCTAAAAAGTAATTTAATTCTCCAATCATACTCATCTCAAATTCTTGCTTCATGCATTCAGTGAAATCATGAGCAAGAGAATCAATAGGTGAACCAAAGATAATGTCATCGATGTAGATCTGAGCTATTGTGATGGTTTCTTTAATATGTGTGATGAATAATGTTCTATCTGCATAGCCTCTTGAAAAGCCATGTTCCATAAGATATGCGGTAAGTCTATCATACCAAGTTCTAGGAGCTTGTTTAAGACCACATAAGGTTTTTTTTTCAGCTTATACACTTAATGTGGAAACTTATGATCAATAATTCCTTTAGGTTGTTCAATATAGGCTTCTTCCTAAAGTATTCCATTCAAGAAGACACTCATGACATCTATTTGATATAATTTAAATCCTAAAGTACAAGCAACAGCCAAAATAATTCTAATGGATTCAAGTCTAGCAACTGGGGCAAATGTTTCATCAAAGTCAACCCCTTCAACCTGAGTATATCCTTGGGCAACTATTCTAGCCTTATTTCTAGTTATGGTACCTTGATCATCGATTTTACTCTTAAATGTCCACTTAGTACCTATAACATTACAATCATCAGGATTAAGAACTAAATCCCACACGTTGTTTCGCACAAACTGATTTAGCTCTTCATGCATGGCGTTTACCCAACACTTATCCCTAAGGGTATCTTCGACTTTCTTAGGCTCAATTTGAGACACATATCTAGCATATGTCAGATTGTTCAAAACCCTCTTCCAAAGTCTTATCCCTTCATCCAAACCCCTTATAATGTTCACTTTAGGATGATTTGTCTTAACTTTAGACAAATGTTCTTTAAGAGGATTAGTTTTATCATCAGGTGTGGATTCCTTATTAGGTTTATCTAAACCATTAAATGTGTCTGGGTGATCAAGAACTGGAGTTTCTTTAGGCTTAGACACCATGACGGGATCAACACTAAAGTGTTTCAGCTCTCTCTAATCTCCCTCTTACTACAGGCGTTCTCCACCACTACATTAATGGACTCCATTACAACCCGTGTACGACAATTGTAAACACGATAAGCTCGACTATTTCTGGAGTATCCTAGGAAAACTCCCTCATCACTTTTCGAATCAAACTTGCCTAAATTTTTTATATCTCTCAGAATATAATACTTGCTGCCAAAGACACGAAAGTACTTGATAGTCGGCCGTTTATCTTTCTCGATCTCATATGGTGTCATATCGGTTTTAGGTCTAAGATAAACCCTCTTAACAATATAACACGCAGTGTTGATGGCTTCTCCCTAGAAATGTATAGCTAGTCCCTTACCATGAAGCATAACTCTAGCCATTTTTTGAAGCACACAATTTTTTCTATCAACTACCCCATTTTGTTGTGGAGTGATTGGTGAGAAGAACTCATGCTGGATTTCCTCATCTAGGCATAAGTTCTCAAAATTCGAGTTTTCAAACTATTTTCCATGATCACTACGAATTCTTGATATGATAAAGCATTTCTCATTTTTAAGCCTTTTGCACAATGATATGACAAGACTGAACATTTCAGATTTTTCTCTCAAAAACTCAATCCAAGTATACTAAGAGAATTCGTCAACCATAACCAAAATATAGCATTTGCCACCAAGACTCACGGTCCTAGATGGTCCCATTAAATCCATATGGAGTAATTCAAGTGGCTTGTTTGTCAAGATTTTAAAAGTTTGTTTATGAGTAACTATAAGTTGTTTACCTTACTGACATGGACCACATAAAGTGTTATCAATCTTTTCAAACTTAGGTAAACCATTAACAAGTTCCTTTTTGGCGAGTTTAGACAAACTCTTATAGTTCATATGACCAGAGCATTGGTGTTATAGTTCAGTTATATCAATCTTGGCACTATTACACACGTAATTGGAATTAGGAAGAACTCCATAACAGTTATCTGAAGTTCTTACACCTTCGAGGACAACGTTACCAATAAAGTCATACACAGAACACCTTTTTTGGACAAAACTAACCTCAAAATTAGCATCGCATATTTGACTCTGCTTAACAAGTTAGATTTTAAACATTTCATATAAAGCACATCTGAGACAGCATGTAATCCTGATATATTAACAACACCTTTACCTAGTATATGTACAGTAGCCCCATCTCTAAAAGTAACAACACCACGATTCCAATCATCGAGAGAAGAGAACAAAGCTTTGTCACCACACATATGTCTAGAAATGCACTATCAAGATATCACATAGAGTTATTTTGATACCACATAGAGTTATTTTGAGCCTTAAGTGCAACGTGGACAACATAGCAATTCAGCTAATCATTTGACCTAGAAAGGCCACTCTTCTTAACCCAAATATTCTTAAAATTAGAAGTGATCATAGTTAACTGAGTCATCATCTCAATTAAATGACTAACTTGATTAGCGAGAAAGTTAACCTTGCTAGAGAAATCCTAACAATTACTTTTAGTCACGAGTTTACGACACCTAGGTCTTGTGTGTCCCAGAGTACCACAGTGGTAACATGTGGGAATAAACCTAGATTCAAATATGCTCGGAGGTTGTTGCCGATATGTAGGACGACTGGCCTTATGTGGTCCAGTAGATCTTGATCAAAAGATATTTGTGCTCTTGGGTTTAGGATTAACAGAATACCGAGCTTTGTTAGTGGTTGGGACGAACATGGTCTTGGATGTACTAGCAATAGTATTTCCATTTTGAATGTAACCCAGACCATGCCCATTTCTAGCAGGCTTGTTCATCCCTAGCAGATTGTTTAGTTTCTGACTACCACTCATGAAGAAATTAAATTGAGTATTAGATTTTTCAAGATCACTTGTTAAAGATTTAGCTCTGGCTTCCAAGTTCTCATTAACAAGCTTCAACTTATTAAGATTTTTGGTAGAGTCATGAAGGTCACCCATGAGTTTTTTTTCTCTCTTTCAAGATCATTAACCTTTTTTTGCATAGCTTTATTGACCTTCTTTATTTGAAGACTCTCCTCAAATAATTCACAATATGATTCATGAATATCATGTTCATCCTCAGAATCTTCCTCAAATTTTTCACTATGTTCATCACTTTCAACCTTTTCAATTTTCTTATCAGATTCTATCGAAACTGATGTAAAGGTTATAAAGTTTTGTTCATCCTCACCACCGGAGGTATCACTCTAAGCACTCGAATCTAATCCATCATCACTCAAGGTCACTGCTAATGCCTACGCCTTCCGTTATTCAAGTTCTTTTTTAGATAAGGACATTCATTCCTATAGTATCTAAAAGCCTGACATTCATGACATCTAATAGATTGAGTTTTCTTATTAGCAGTTCTATAGTTACTATTTTCACGCTTATCTTTCACGAATTTACTAGGGACTTCATTTTTCCGTTCTTGAGGTTTTCTCCTGTTTCTCATTACCTTCTAGAATTTTTTAAGGAAATAAGCTATTTCGTTGTCCCTAAGCGTTTCAGCTTCAGTTGACTCACCCTCTTCTTCTCTAATAGTGTTCATGGCTATGGATTAACCTTTTTAAGTTGAGAAATGGATAGGTTGAGAAATGGTGAGTTCATTGGTTTGAAGGGATCCTATGAGTTCTTCTATCTTAACTGTATCTAGGTCCTTACTTTTTTCAATCACCGTGACTTTAGGTCTAAACCTTTCAGGTAGGGATCTAAGGACTTTTCTAAAAATCTTGGACTTGGGTATCTTTTCACCTAGGTGAAAACTCAAATTAACTATGTCATTTAGATTCACATAGAATTCATCGAACGATTCATCGTTCTTCATTCTAATTTCTTCAAACCTAGAGGTCAATATCTGCATTTTAGAATTTTTAATAGTTTTAGTTCCCTCGTGTGTGGTTTCTAAAATATCCCAAACTACTTTAGCTGTTTTACATGTCGAACTTTCCTAAATTTTTCAGCAGACACAACCATGAACATGGCATGAATACCCTTACTGTTCCAGTTACACTCAGCTAGATCATCTTCAGTCCAAAGTGAAATATCATTAGGTGTAGCTATACCAGCAATAGTAGTTGAAGGTGTAGTCCACCCAGTTTGAACGCTCATCTACGCTCATTCAATGCTTTAAGAAAAGCTCTCATTCGAAATTTCCAATAAGCATAATTACTTCCGTCGAAAAATGGAGGCATGGACACAGACTGATTCATCTAGAATTAATTAGAGGTCAGGAATCGAAATAAGGTTCTGATACCAATTGAAAATATGAAATTCGACCCAAACTACACCTAAAAGGAGGGGTGAATAGGTGATTACGCAAAATTAAAAACTTAATAATTATATAGCAATAACTCACTATTAATTATTTCTAGATGATTAATCATACAATTCAGCTTTTCCTATGTTAAATTTCGCAATTATGAAAGCAATAAATAAACACAAGAATTGATCACGGAGAACCCCAAATTGGTAAAAACTCCGAGCAGTTTGCCAGTCAACAATCCACTGTAAACGATTTATAACTTATAGTCCACCAGATTCTACGACGACATGTACTTTTTGACCTCCTAACTGCAATTCCAACAGCTCTCCTGGATTTCGTGCTCCAGCATCAACTCCCAACTGTAGTTTCCAAAGCTCTCCTAGATTGCGCTATCCTATAACAACTCCTAACTTTGTGAAATCGTCTATCTCTTGTAGATTAAAGAAGAACACCGCGTTCTTCAACGATTGGAACTCTAATCACATTCCCTTGATTTTCAGAACTCTGACAGATATGAAGGAAGCAGCAATTTGGTATTTGAATTTAGAATATAATGTTTTTTACCGCCAAGAACAAATCACAATATGAATTATGAAGGTTGAAAGAAAACTGATGAAGAGAATATCAAAACAATGTGTTTTCTCAATGATCAACCTCATAGATTAGGTTAAGGAATGAATTGGCCAAATAAAAAGCCTATAAAAAACGAATTAAAAAATTCCCGGTTAACACTGTCGCTCGAGTTAGGGACTAGCGACATGTTGTCACTCAAGCGAAGGCGAGGCGACAGGCGGGCGACGTAGTATCCGTTTCTGACGCTTGCCTTGGCGATAAGTAAGCGAAATTCTGGTGCCATTTTTTCTTCTTTTCCATTCTCGAATCCTAGACCTAATATAACACAAACTCTATTATTTGCACTTAACTTCTTGACTTTTACAACACATTAATTTTAGTCCCTTTTGTTCACAAACTTGCCAATTACATTAAATACTTAACAAAGGGAATCAACTCAAAATTCGCACATGTGAGAAACAAAATTAGAAAAAAAACACACGCCAAAGAAAAAGCAATCACAAGCACAAGAGAATATTTATGTGGTTCGACCAATTTGCCTATGTCCATGGAGTTGCAAAGATTTCACTATTATCAGGGAAAAAAATCAAATAAAAAACAGTGTAGCTATCCAGATTTTTCTCTCTGTATATGAAAAGAACCCTAATTACCAAAACTGCGTTTTCTATACCATGCGCACATGATTGAAAATGGGTTACAAAAAAAAATCACGCAACATTATTCATGTCGAGTCATCAATCGAATCAAACAAAACTAGGCTTCACAAAGCCCAATATCCTGCATTGCTTACAGCTATTAGATTAAAAAATTATGGCTTTAGCAATTTCTTTGTTGGGGATAGCAGCTTCTTTATTACCTAAGGGTAATACTACACACCCAAGGTTTAAGATTCCTCTAGAAACTAGTTCTAATTCTACTCGTTCAGTTAGCAATCAGTCTGCTTTTACTTATTTATTTAGAGCTACAAAACTAATTATATGGGATGGAGCACCAATGATGAATTACCGAGCTATAGAAGCTCTAGACAAGATGTTAAGAGACATCAATGAGAACGAATTACCATTTGGGGGAAAGTGTTATTCTAGGAGGAAATTTTTGGCAAATTTTTCATGTTGTTCAAAAAGGATGTAAGAATGATATAATAGAATCAAGCATAGCGAACTCATATCTTTGGCCACTTTTATAAAAATTAGATTAAACTCAAAACATGCGAAGTATTTTAGATCAATTCTTCTGTGAATGTTTGCTCCGAATTGGCAGTGGAAAAGAACAGCAACATTCTTGTGGGATGATTAATTTATGGCAGGATAGGACAATTGAGCATTAAGATGACCTTATTTTGGTACATAAATTAATTGACATCGTATTTCCTCATTTATTAGACTATACGACTATACTGAGAACCTTGAATTCATAATCAATAGAGTCATTCTAACCCCTAAAAATGAACATGTTGACATTTATAACATTCTCACCATTCACTTTCTAGGTGATGCTTAGTATTTTTGTTTTGATGAATCATTATGTATATCTAAATAGTCAAACCACCAAGATTTTTTAATTCATTAACTCCAAATTGTTTACCACCACATGAATTAGTGTTAAAAGTAAATTGTCTTGTTATATTGTCGTGCAGTATTAACTCTACAAAGCGACTCTACAATGGACAAGATTGATTTGACGAAATTTTGAAAGAAACGTAGTTGATGCAAAAATTATTATTGGAGAACACAAAGAAAAAATAGTTTTTTTTTACCTCGTATTTCTTTTATTCCACTTAAAAGTGATAAATCTATGTTCCCTTTTACCCTTGAAATAACCGAGGTTTCGACACAACTCATTTAAAGGGGGTGAATAGGTGTATAACATAAAATTAAAATTAACACAAAATAATAAGCAACAAGTCACCAAGTATTGTTTTTATATAAAAAAGTTTAATCAAATTAAATCCTCAATCAAGCATGCAGATCAAAGCTGGAAAATTAAAGAACACCAATATTTGTTAACAAATGAAAACCACTTGAAGTACTCTTCGCGGGAATAAAAAATCTCTGGACATACCTTACCAAACATATCCACCAGAAAAGATTTAACTTACCATTGGTCCAAACACAACTAAACCTTAGTAGATTCTGAGTATCCAACCAATGAATCACTGAATAACTCTTTGATTGTGTCTCATGCACTTTTCAAAACTTCTGAACTTCATTTCCCTCCACGTGGATTACCAGAAACGAAATCTTTCTTCTTCGACTGAAACTCTAGTCACCTCTCCCTAACTTCAAAACTCTGAAGACTATTTGGTAAATGATTTTTTCAGTGTTAATTTTAGATCTTTTTGTGTTTTGATCTTGTGGTTGAGGCAAGAGATTTATGGAATATTTACTCAACACATGTTTGGGACAAACTATGGCTTTGATATTTATAATATGAAGTATTTGAGGTTGTTTGGAATTGTAAAAGCTGTCAAAATTGCAAACCCTAGTTTAACTGGATAACACGTCCGCTCGAGCGGAGGTCTTGCGGATAGAGAGCAGAGGGTTGACCACTCGAGCTTTCTTCTCAAGGATATCGAGCGGTGGACTTGTTGCTAACATCGCTCACATGCTTCCCTCCCGGACTTTGAGCATTTTTCTAGTGATTTGGTCTTCTTGAGATGCCCTTGGCTCCTTCCAAAGACACTCTTGAACCCCAAAACTCAATTCTAATTACAGCTCAATTCAATGATTTTTTGGACATGAATCATCTCAATACACTTTAGACTTAACAAACTCACTCGTTTGGCATTCCATGAAAATAATCATTTCTTTCCTAAATCATTTTTGAAATGAAGGACTTGGAACCATCAAACAAAATTCAAGAGATGCAAATTTACCTAGACAGAATAATAGGAAAATTTGATTTTTTCAGAAGTTGCGTTATAAAAAGTGTAAAACGTGACTAAAAGGCCAAACATCAACCTTTACTTATTTTAGATATTATTATCCTAATAATCATTTAATAATTAAAAAAATACATACAAAATATCTAAAATATTTAAAATACTGTATTTACTTAATAATTTCTATAATTAGTCCATTATACAATTTTCAAGTTTTTGAAATGCAAAAGTTATACTATTTTTTTTATAGTTTTAACTTTGAACTAGACAAGTCCTACTTACCAGATTTATAGGAATTTCATACTTACTTTCGAATTTTTCAATAAAATGATAAGTCTCAAAATTATAATTACATAATATAGATAATACCGTAATTTAAATCTTATCTAAATCTCTATCGAATAAAGTCATTTTTGACTTTTGTACTAATGAAGTTATTTACAAATTTGAAACTAAAGTCAAATAAAAGTCATTTTAAAAAGAAAAAAATATAAATATAAATGAGTCAATAAAATAAATTCAAATAAAAGGTTTTCTAAAAAAAGGAAAAAAAAAAAAATTAATAAAGCGCGCTTAGGCATTAAACGGTCAACTTAGCAGTTGATTGCATAAACCAAGGAAAAGTACTTTACCCGGGTTTCGTGCCCAGGCGGGCATTTTAGATCATTGGTCAAATGAACTACTTGAAGAAAATTCTGCATCGGTTCAATATGCAAGATTGTAAGCTAATTTCTACCTATCTTTCTATTAATTTCAAATATCATCAAGTGTGAGTCCTAGCAGAGATGTAAAGAGGATGGAGATGTCTCGAGTACCGTACACATTAGCAATGGGTAGCTCAATGTTTGCTATGATTTTTACAATTCCAAACATTGTACAAGTAGTGAGAATTGTTAATCGTTAAATGTCAAATCTTGGTAAAAAACATTGAAGTACTGTAAAGAGGATCCCGAGACATGTCAAGGGTACCTCAAATGCTACATCACGTAATGGAAGATCAATTTTATTGTCTGGGAGCTATGTACATTTAGATTATGCAGGTAATCTTGACAAAAATAAATCCACCACATGTTACGTGTTTACTCTTGTAGGAGTAGTAAGCCATTGTTGTCTATCATTGCTATTTCTACTATGGAGGTAGAATACGAGGCAGCTACACAAGCTAGCAAAGAGACAATATAGTTGTATGTTAATAAAGGAGCTCGAACACAAATAAGAAAATATTGCTCTATTTTGTGATAGTCAGAGCGCTTTGCATCTACAAATAATCCAGCATTTCACCCGAAGAAAAAGTACATTCGAGTTTAGTATCACTTTGTTCGAGAAAATGTGGAAAAAGAAAGTGTGAATCTATAGAAAATCCATACAAAGGATAAGCTAGTAGATATGTTAACAAAGCAAATCACTACTAACAAGTTTACATGGCGTCGATCCTCCATCAGCCTAGCGGAAACGTAAGTAGCATGGAAACGATAAGCATAAGAAGAATATAAGAGTTATAATAAAAGTGACTTTAAGTGAAAAAAAAGTTATTGGATAAAGCCACTTTAGTTGACCACAACCATCCGCAATGTCAACATGGCATTTATTGTTGAGGAAAATCATTTCAAAGCCACTATTCTCGTTTACTAATTGATAATGTGTGCAAACTTGGTAAAATTTAGCTAAAGACAGCAACTTTCTTACCGTTCACATTGAAAATTTCTACGCTTCAATTAATGCACACGGAGGGAATTAGCCTATAAATAGGGGTTGATTGCTGTAGAGAAATGTATCCCATCTTCGAGTAAATTTCATTCTCAGAGAATTTGTTGTTTTTGAGTGATACTGCTAGTAGTGAGAAAAATAGTGAGTAGGGAGATGCATAAAATTATAGAGAGAAATATATTGATTTCTCCTTAGTATGTCTTACTTAGTTTCTCGTGTTACAAAAGAGATTAATTGTTGTTATTTCTTTATATTTAAAGAAAATTTTATTGTAATTTTTCTAATATGGTGAAATCTCCCTATACTTGCTCGTGGACATAGCTTAAATTGGGTGAACTATGTAAATATTTGTGTCCATTTTTAGCTGTACTTTTCTTAATTTCTTTTTAGTTGCAAGCAAATCTTGACCCACATTTGTCCTAACATATACAATATTTAACTCAAGGCAACCTATGATTTATTGCTGGACGTGTGTTGTGGTTTTCAGACTAAATTTGATAGCTTAGTTTTGAATGTCTAGTTTTTTAGTTGAAGTTGTCTTATACATTCCCATCAAATCACTGATGATGTTAGAGTAATGGTGTGTGGCATGGTAGAATACAATGTTGTCTTCGACAAAAAATAAATATAAAATATAAGCATTTTTGACAATTCATTTATTTGTAGAGTGAAATGCATATGTATGAAAATAACACCGAAGGATAATATGGAACAGTTGTGTAACGCTACCTAACTGGAGATAAAACTCTATGGTAAACAACATTTTTGGTACATATAGAGTGTCACAATTTATATTACAATTGATGTAAAACATTGAAGTCGAGTTAAAGTTTAGCCCATGTTTGGCATTCATTATATTCACTCTTTTTTCTATATACTTATTTTCAACCACACATTTACACAATAAAATATTCTGCACTTAAATCCAAAACTTTTTCTTACATTTTAACTTGACATTCTCTTTCAATTCATTATTCAAAACATTGTTTTGGCCAACTAATGGCAATCAAACATGGGCTAAGTTTAGTTATTTTTTTCCACCCGTTCATTATTGGAAAAATATAGTACATTTATTAAAATCTACTAATAATGTATTATTCAATCACCATGTATCATTTTCAAGCTGCTGGTCATAATTGTCGAGTCAACAAAATACGTAAGTATTTTTCCCTACAGTCATCCTACTTGTACAATTCGATTGCCAACTTGATTGACAATCACGTGAGTAGTCAAGCATCATATCCATTCATTTGAAAAAAAAAATTCTGAAGTCAATGGCTAGGATCTTTCCAATATATATATTGACAATCAAATTGTACAAATTGATGGCACAATTAGCTTAATTCTTGTGCCCTATTTGATGCTACAATCTTATATAATAACGATCCTAACACTTTCTTTACCTGATTTATTGGCAACCGGTTCTCATTTGAAATTAGTAGTTCAAATTCATATATTTATTTCCTATTATATGATGAGCTGCAATTAACTGTGTAGGCTGTGAAAGATAAAGAGTGATCTAATATCATGTTCTGGAAGTCCTTCGGCTCATTCTCGTACGAATTTCATATATTTCTTTTTTCTTTTTTTCTCCTCAGCACTCAACCTATTTTTAAGTTAATAGACTGGATACCATTAATGTAATATTGCTTTGTAATTCTTCACCCATTATTTGATATACACAGGTTCCATTTTTGCATCAAAGTTTCGTTGTTATGTATAAATCGTTTACTACTTTATTCCTTTATGGGACAAACGAATTCGAATTAATCTACTTGTACAGGAATGTTTTGACAAATTCTTTGACAGATGCTGAGGTGTCATGTATTTTGACCCTTGATTGGTCAAAAAAACTGTTCAAGTAGAATGGTTCAATACTGGGATGAAGTACATGTTATTGAAAGACACCATTACAACTCTACTTCCATAATATCGATATACTAAAATATTAAATAAAATAGAATGCTGCATATGCAAAATTACAGGCTTCCGTATGGCCTCCTACTAGTATTTCAAATAAATCCCAACCAGGTTGTCAATTGTCATTTATATGAATAACAGTGTAGAAATTAAAAATGTGCAATTTATAATTTAATCTCGATATTGATTCTCATTTATTTTTGTGACATCCATTCTACAAGCTATCATCTGAATTGATGCAATACTAATGCAATTCTTGGTAAAACTAAATTTGGAACTGAAATTTGAGTTATCATAACTTGTCGCTTGCTTCCACTTAGAATTAGCTGTCCTTCTTGAGATCATGACCTGAAACAATCCAAGGTAGCTTCCAAATTGCTCAATTGGAGGATGAGTCTTTATAGTGGTGTGCGTTACATAGCTAAAAACAGAGAAAATTTCAGGAATCATGGCAATGGCAGCAAGCACAGTGTGAGAAAATATTGCTTCAATCTCACCAAATAACCGGGCTCGGTATAGATTCAACACCACTTAGATCCAAAAATGTCCAAAACCGAATCACTTCTCAATGCCTTGGTTGCTTCAAGGTTTTCAGCCCACA